>JALPQI010021635.1:0-16606 GCA_025490895.1 Thaumatotibia leucotreta
TTTAATCTTTATTGCACGTTAAATACAGTACAAAAGGCGGACTTAATGCCATAAGGCATTCTGTACCAGTCAACCATTAGGCTAAACAGAAATTAAAAGTATTGGTGCGGTGAAAGACACAAGTAAAAGAAAATCGCAGATGTCCTAACAGACGCCGCATTTGTGTAAGATGTCCCAAGATATTAATTTGATTGTAACAGACGCCGGGAGAGATGCTGGGCCGGCTGAATGGCGGACGGAGGATCGACTACGTGCTTCAAGAGGCACCCTTCGAGATGATCAACGAGTACATCTTCGCCATGAGCAGCCATGTCTGCTACTGGTTCGTTATTTTGTCATTTTACATAGGTGTGTTTTTAGGGTTCCGTAGCCAAAATGGCAAAAACCGAACTCTTATGGCGCGGCCACGACATTAGTCTAAGGCGACCAGCGGCGAGCGAATCCATGAGTTGGAGCGGGATGCCGATATGGGTACAAGAGGGAGCACCATACGTTTTCTGCTAAGCCGGTCGCCTTAGACCAATGTCGTGGCCGCGGCGTTATAGTTTCGCCATGTCCGTCTGTCCGTCTGTCCGTCTGTCCGCAGCATAGCTCAGTGGCCGTTAATACTATAAATCTGCAATTTGGTACAGGTATACATATTTATCATGCCAACAAAGTGGTACAATAAAATCTAGAACTTGAACATGAACATAGGCACCACACCCAGCCAGAAACAAGCCTGCTCCGGACAAGCCGGCATACCAGGGGGCACGCGGTTTTCTTAGGGGTAGACACGCTCTGGGATGGGTAGGAAGTTTAGGATGTAGCCTTAAGCCGATATAGGAAAACAGGAAGAAGGGTTATGTCGTTAAGGGAGAGCGTTGATGTGATGATGCACGTTGCACCGGTGGGGGCCCTTCTTGGGATGTCGTTATCTTCGATCTTGTTCTAGAAAAAAAAAATTTCGAGTACCTACCTCCCCAAATGGTGAAGTGGGGATGATTTTTTTATTTGCTGTAATCCTATAGTGTGGTACATCATTGAATAGGCCTCTTAAAAAGAGATCTTTAAAAAAAGTTTTTTCTAAAGTCAATATTTTCGGAGATATTCGCTCCAGGAGAGAAAAAAATTGTCTTCTAACTCAACTGACCGAAACTAAGACCGAGTGGCCGAGGGGTGCAGACATCAGCCGCGAAAGATGAGCACGTGGGTTCGATCCCCACCTCGGACGTTGGTGATCTTGGTCGTTTTTTCTTTGGTATATGACATCCAATATTTACAATTTAAAATATCTGTGTTATCCCAGGGAATCGGAAGACGTGATGCTGCTAATGCTGCGTGAGATATACGACTCCATGGGCGTGCAGCCGGACCTGACTGTACCTCAACAGAGCATGACCGTTCAGCGGACCACTGTGGTGACGTCTGTGAGTACACCCTGTATATGAGATTCCTTTTATTTGTGACACCCTTTATATGACTCCCTCTATATTTATGTGAGAACCTGTTCTTTTGATATTTCATAATAAATAATTTGATTTGTATTTCACAAAAACTTCTGTACTCTTATATTTTAGTTGTTATAATTATTTGCTGACGTTTTCATTTCCTGTTACCCTAAGGTTGTTTGGAAGAGATTGCTTGTAAGCGATAAGACCGCCTGTTGTTGCCTATCGATACATGTTTTTCTGTATTTGTATTTTAATTAAGTATGTGGTGCACAATAAAGAATATTTTTATAAAATTTGTAATTAAAATTTGTATTTTTTTCAGAGCGAAAGGGTGGTGGCAACAGGTAAGCAATAAAAATAATTATATCTAATTATGCTTTCGTATCCATAATTGAATTGGCTTTGCTGATCAATCTATTCAAAATAAAAGGAAAAGCTTATTAATAATTTATGAAAATATTGATAAAATGTGTAGAAAATTTCAATGAATTTACTAAATCAACTTACAACGCTCCCTGAAAATAAAAATGACAGTAAACTAAATTATATTTTTATGTTGTAGGTTATGTAAATGTCATATAAGATAGCACACCCCTTACTGGTCAGTCACACGTGCACGCATCGTAACTGATGAGCCATCTAATATGACATTAACATAAGCTATAAACGCACACGTCTGGGGTGTAGCTTGGCATTTAAACTTCATCATCATCTCAGCCATAAGACGTCCACTGCCCAACATGGGCCTCCCCTCTGGACCTCCACATGTACCGGTTAGATGCGACCTGCATCCAGCGTGTCCCGGCGACCTTCATAAGGTCGTCTGTCCATCTTGTGGGTGGACGTCCTACGCTGCGTTTGCCTAGCCGTGGTCTCCACTCGAGCACTTTTCGACCCCATCGACCTGCTCTGAGTGCAATGTGGCCTCCCCATTGCCACTTCAGCTTGCTAATCCGGAGGGCTATGTCAGTAACTTTAGTTCGCCTACGGATCTTTTCATTATTTTCGATCACGCAGAGAAACTCCGAGCATGGCCCTCTCCATAGCTCGTTGAGCGACTCTGAGTTTAGAGATGAGGCCGATGGTGAAGGATTTAGCATTTAAACTTGTCAATGATTAAATTTCCAAGCAAAATTTAGTATTTGTTTACATGATTTTAAAGGATAGAGATTTTTTTTTTATGCTATAGGTGGCAAACGAACAGACGAAAGTATATTTATTTATTTTTTTACAGACGCATCTACCAGCCGCGCATCGTAGCTACAAGACTTCAGTAGATAGCATAATATTTATTTATAATAATATCAAATACTTTTATCGCATAATTTGCTACCTTAAGCCCGAAATATACTCTGTTTAACCTTGTCAGTGGAACAATATTACAATTATAAAAAATGTAGGCGGGAAGTGTTGGTTGCCCATAGAAACAATAATTTGTTACCTTATTCCACTGAAAAACTGGTTGTACAGAGTATATCTTTGATATTTAGATAAATTACCGAAACCATGGAATTGCATACACGCTATTTATCCTTAGATGTCTAAATTTGTCGCCCTTTTCACTGCCAATGCCAATGGTTACACAACATACGTAACACAAAAATATAAACGTAAAATTTAGTTTTCTTTAACCTTTTAACCGCCAGAATTTTTTAATGGAGCGTGCCCGTATCGCCACCGATACAAAATTACACCACGTAGATCATAGCTTGCATTTAAATGAGACTCATTTACACGGTGTAAAACCCTAATCAGACCTTTGTCTGATTTATCGGACAACGAGGTGAGTTGAACGTTGATTGTCTGATATATCAGACAACGACGGTTAAAAGGTTAAACGCATTTAACTATGTACATTTTTTGTGCTATTTCTCTGTAATAGTCACCCTAATTGCAAAGATATATAAGGTTTAACATAATAACGCTTATTATAACACCACTATTAATGCAATTCCAAGAATTCGATCATTTTTCTATACTTTGCTTAATTCACACATTTAAATCGATACCTGTTGTGAAACGCACTATAAACGCATAATAGTTATTTATGAAACAAGTGCTGCGTTCGTGTTTTAAGATCACCGAAACTTTAAGAAAAAACTCACTTTTAACACTCGTGTCATAAGTATCATAAATAACCATTAGAGCTACATATAAGGTGCGCAAATTGCAAATAATTACGTCAATAATAATAAATGTTAAAAAAAAACTATAAAACTAGACTTGAGCGCATATATTTGAGTTATTTTTAATTCACATTTCGTAGGTATATACTTAAAAAGAAAACGAAATTTAAAATATCGATGAATTAAAAGCTAACTTTTTGAAGTCGGTTAAAATACCCAACAGGGTAAATTGCTAGTGACTGGCCACTCTCCAGTAACTGGACACCTTATTTAAAAATGAACTCTGTCATGTCAATGTCAATCACTCTTCCTCTTCCAAAATGAATTCTAATTATAAGTAGATAGAGTTAACTGGCCTCCCAACAAAGATACTCCAGTAACTGGCCACCCGGCCAGTTACTAGCAATTTACCCTACAATTTATAAAAGCAGTAAATTTTTAAATAAAGTTGATACTTGCGCTCAAGTTAAATTTTATTTAAAGAAATGTTATACTTGTATTTGCATACAAAATTGTGATTAGTTATAAAATTATTTAATTGTTTGAAAAAACTAAAAATATTGCAAAAAAAGGAGAAAAATATTATTTGCTTAGGATAAGAAATGTTTTTCCGCTGATATAATTGCCATCAGATTTATTTACGCGGCTAAAATAAATAAAAAAATATCTTGGGACATCTTACACAAAATCTTAAAATGTTCATGTTACGATATTTCGAGATTTTATTTTCAACCACACATGCACAATGACAAATGAATTTGTCACGAAAAAATCGATTATTATAAATTCTAATAATACTATGTAAACCACTCTTTACTTATTATAAAAACCGCGATTAGAATGGGATTCGAAAGCACTGTTGACACAACAGTGCTTTCAATATGTCAATGTAGGATATCATCATCTCAGCCATAAGACGTCCACTGCTGAACATAGGCCTCCCCTCTGGACCTCCACATGTACCGGTTAGATGCGACCTGCATCTAGCGTGTCCCGGCGACCTTCATAAGGTCGTCTGTCCATCTTGTGGGTGGACGTCCTACGCTGCGTTTGTCTAACCGTGGTCTCCACTCAAGCACTTTTCGACCCCAACGACCATCTGCTCTGCGTGCAATGTGGCCTGCCCATTGCCACTTCAGCTTACTAATCCGGAGGACTATGTCAGTAACTTTAGTTCGCCTACGGATTTCGTCATTTCTGATTTGATCACGCAGAAAAACTCCGAGCATAGCCCTCTCCATAGCTCTTTGAGCGACTCTGAGGATGTAGGATATATTCATAGTTATGTTCATATATTAATTGTTTAAGAGACTTACAGACAATAGATTAATTAATCACTCACTGCATCTATAAACAACTCTTTTTTGGTAAATGTTGTGTCGTTTGTTGTGTCGTTTGTTGTGTCAACAGTACTTTCGAATCCCCTTCTGATTCCGGTTTGATAATATCGTAAAACCACCCAAAGTATGGTCCACAATTTCAACTTCTAAATAAGAATCAGTCCCATTTTTTTTTATTATTAATGAGTAGTTTTTGCCTATGAACAGCACGATTAATATAACAAACTAATAGAAGATATTCGATTAAGTTTTATACCATTGTTGGAAGTATTATATGCATTAATTCATTTTCTCAAACATGCAATGAAATATTGTTGTTATGTTGCTGCGAAGTATGACGTTTCAGCGTCAGGACAAGAGGTCGTTAATTTAATTTAATACAAATCTTGAAGGCCTAGGCTGCCAAGTGCTCTTTTTGAATTCCATTTCACATTAATTTGTGGCACAGGCATCATTACATTCGACCACTATGCATATAAAAAAAAACGAATGTTATTGTTTTTTATTTCATTGTATGTTTGAGAAAATAACTATATATACCTCGGCCGGAAATATAGGGTGGCCTGCCTCAGACCTATCCTATGTCTATAGTGTCTATAATATATGTCTTCGGCTGGCAACCCCTTTCGTTCCGGCCTCTATCCTCGTCTTGCCCGTATACTAAATTAGAGCTTTTGAAATTGAAACCTAATGAGTTCGAAAATATAATCGCTTTTCTTTTGTTCTAAACAATCGAATATGTCCTTTATAAATCACATTGGGCAGGACGAGGCTATAATAATGTACTATTAATTACATCCCGACGTTTCGAACACTTTACAGGCTTCGTGATCTACAGGTGGCTAAAGTAAGTCGTTTTTTGCTTAGATTTTTATGAAATTTAGCTGAATAATCTGATGGCAAGTAACTACAGATGAAATAGGTTCTATTAAACCCTTTACTCGACTGCGTTAAGCTATATTTTTTGACCAATTTTTTAAAGAATTACGTTGAAATTTTCATAAAATAACTGGAATGTAATCAATTTAGGGGTCGGAACTATGGGTGCAAAACTTTAACAAAACTTGTCAAATGAACTTGACATAGCACATATATCCATAAAATATACATATCTACACACCCACACATTGTAAACACTCGAAGTTGTAGACGAATATATATACCTAGGGCAAACTATTCAGTTAGGTAGGTCCAACTTCGAGAAAGAGGTCAATCGTCGAATCCGACTCGGTTAGGCAGCGTTCGGGAAGCTACGACACATATGTAAGTTGAAGATTCCGAGATAGGAAATATTGGATACAGATTTTTCAATATTCGTATTCTTCTTGGCTGAAGTGTTCTCATATGTCAATTTTAAATGTTAAAGTTTTGCACCCATAGTTTCGACCCCTAGTTATCATTGTTATAGGTAAAATATAATTGTAAATTTGTAACTTCAAATCCGGTAAAAGTTTATTGCCAAAGTATATTCAAGTGAAAAAATATTAGAAGTAAAATCGACTACAAAGGTTTGTATTCTTTAGAAATAAGAACATCATACGACGTTCTTATGTCTTACTTTAGGATAAATTATGAGTGTATTCTTACAATATTTTTCACTTGAATTATACAGTGCATCTATTTTACAAATGAATAAACGAATGATCCCTTCCATATCGGAAATGTGAAGGTTTTCGAGCTAACTTAAAACAATATAAGCATCATAGGTAACTTCACACTGGCACGGCACGAATGGAACTAATGAAACAAAATGACATCTATCTGGCCTACTACTGCGAAAATAGAAATTAGTAAATTTCGACGATTTTTCTCTGTCACTCCAACGAAGACGTTATTAGAGTGAGAGAGATAAATCCTCGATTTTTCAGGATTTCGATCACTTATTTTTACTTTCTGTCACTTACTCGATCCATTCGTGCCAGTATGATTAGTACGAGGGCGGTTCCGAAAGTTTTTAGTTGATCCGGTTCTATTCATGTGATTTAAATTAAATTTATATCGTTGCGAGGGACATTACAATACTCATTATATTTAATAAATTTATGCATGTAATGGTCAATAGTTTTTTTATTACATTTTTTTTACAAAAACCTGTTTTGTATGAAATTTAACATTGTATGGAAAAATTGGCCATTTTTGACACATTGAAGCATATTTTGTATAAAAATCTTTGAAAGCCGTATTATATATACCCGGGATAAATAATTTAGTTCATTTTTAGTTTTTTAAATTATAATTGAAGAACAATGATTATTGATTGAATGATGATTTTTACAATATTCTAAATTCCAATTTTAGAGTTTACGATTTTTTTCGATGCCCATTCATTTTTGATTAAAGTAAAGGATATCACGTAATTTGTACTTAAAAATAACGGAAATATCTTCAATTACTAGTACCTATAAAATAAAATAGTTTTATAAGGCCAATGATGTTCATAGCATCTCATTAAAAAGTGTCTTAAAAACCGGTATCATGGTCATTGGAGTAAGGCTCGACACGTCTAAGTAAAACAAAATAATAAAAATATCTAAATTCCTTACTAAAACAAATTTACACCGCCTGAAGCGTCATTGAAAGATCCCTCAAAATGGTGTAAGTTTTATTGAAATCGCATGAATAGAACCGGAGCAACTAAAAACTTTCGGAACAGCCCTCGTACCTATAGAATGACAAGAGAAAATTAAGAAAAAGTAGATTCACTCAAAATCTCAGGGCGCCCTCTCCCTCATCTGTCGACAAGCGATCGACAGTAGCCTAAAAAATCCGTGTCAATGTTGTAAATGTGTTACAAGCCTTCTACACAATCGCGTCCAACCGCCAACCACACGTCGTGACGTGTCTTTGATTGGGTTGATATAAAAACGGCAGTGTTATTCACTAAGGAAACCGTCTTGCTGTCAGCGCTGTGTCAGCGCTGCGGCAGCGTCGAGCCTAAAAATGGTATTCACTAATGTACTTTAAACGACACTAGCGCTCGGCGACGAATGCGGCGTGAGCTGGAACTACACTGCGTCGAGAGTTTGACGTTTAATGTACGAACTTCGTATTGTACCGTAACGAAAAACAGCGACGAACTCGCCCACAACCTCGCTCACAGCCTCGATTCCTAATGTCAAATCAAACAGCTAGGATTTTAGACAAGACTGTCTCGACGTCGAGCTCGTTAACGAACGCAGTGTCAAATGTGTGAATAAGAGAATAGCATAGCAGCAGTGTTATTCACTAAGGAAACCGCCTTGCTATCAGCGCTGTGTCAGCGCTGCGGCAGCGTCGAGCCTAAAAATGGTATTCACTAACCCACTCTAAACGACACTAGCGCTCGGCGACGAATGCGGCGTGAGCTGGAACTACACTGCGTCGCGAGTTACCGCCTACAGTTCGACGACGAGCTGTTCTACGTTAGTGAATACTGTTTTTCTCAGCGCTGCGCTCGACGTCGAAGTGAAGGCTTTTTTTATCAATATCGAAGACTGATCCAAATGTACAAACTCTTTGTTAATTGCTCTAAAAATGGTTGATCTTGATAGTTGGTGGTTGGACCCCATCTTGTAGGTCTATTCGTTTTCGGCTCTACTCCGGCCGGCAATTTGAGATAGGTATATATATATATATATAGCTCTTTTGACTCAGACATTTTTTTTTCTCGAAAGGTTTTTGACCGGCTTCATCTATCGGATGTCGACTAATGGAGTGGCGTCCTAAAAGGGCTCGCTCTTGTATTGTAAAGACGAAAATTAAAATTAGTAATTGTTTTTATTATACTGTTTAAAAGAAATAATTAATTATGCCGAGCTCTTTTTATGGACACGTGCATATTGTCAAGCATATATTATATGAGGAGTGTCTTTTCAAAAGGGCTTATTTCCAGTTTGAACTTTTTTGGGAAATTGAGAAAAACATAAATCCACGGTTCCCATTTCGATATTTTGACAGTGTTTCTGATATAATACTTAATTAAGTTGATATAAATGTTATGGCACTAAATATAATGCGTTATCAACTTAATTATTAAGTTAATATACCATAAACTTTCAGAATGAAGCCCTTATGATGCGAAACATTTAGCAATTTGTTGTGGCCTTGTGAGCTTATCCAATAACACACAAACTGTTTTTCAAGGAAATTTTACAAAGCCTTTATTTTATACAAAAAGTAGGTACTTAATAATAAATTATCATAATAAAATATGCACTTCTAAAAGCTCTTACTATAAGGGATAAATAGGCCCTTTTGATACGGACATAGAAATGTTCACATTTTAGAAGAGAATAAGAGACTTATTCGAACTTGAAATTCAAAACATATATATTATGTATTTCTCTACTTTTAAGTAGCAAAGCATTATTGTACCTATATAAGTTGAAAGTGGAAATAAGTCCTCCTCATATGCGATGCATGGTGTATCTACTAACAATAATTACTATGAAATAAAGTTTATATTTTACTAAAGAACTATGTATTTTATTAAAAAAATCATTTCTTTAACCTTTTATTTTGATAGAGTTTATTTTTCACACCACCTATTCGAATACGGGTCTCTGCTAGGAGGGATCAAGGTGGCACTTTTCTGTTCAAGAACTTTCTATTGCCAGCCTAAAAAATTACAATGAAATATGAAAATAAACAGTACGTTCATAATTGATAAAAATTTCTTCAGGATCGATTATTTGCATACATATTAAATATGTGATATATCTTTTATTTTTCTCATAGGTGGTGTGAAAAGCACTATGTGTCATACGGTATCAAAATTATTTTGTCTTGGGCGTTAACGCTTGAATCCTTCATTACGCTCAGGCTTCCAATTTAGAATCAGTCCCTACGGTCGGGATTCAATTGTGGAATCCGTCGCTTCATTCAGGATTCAATATACGCCCACGCCGGAAATATACCATTTTGATACCTTGTGACACAATCTACTATTGCAAATGACGAGAAAAACTATACATATAAAACACAATTCAAATACTGAGCCCTTTACACTAAAAACCGCTAAAGATTACTCTTATTCATAAATGTGTCCAAACGGTTGAGTATTGTTTGTTCCTTTCCATCTCAAAGATATATTGATAAGACGGTAAGGGACAAACTATACTTATCAGCTTGCTAGGGTAGGAGACATTTATGAATTAGGGGGAAAGATAATAAATATATATCTACTTAGATGCGTCGACAATAGGAAATAATATCTTATCAGAGCTTTTTCAGTTAGTTGTATCATTATGGGAACAACCTTACCTATTTTTTAACCGACTTAAATAAAAGAAGGAAATTAGACTTGTTTTTTTCGTATGTTGGAGGAATTAGACTTGTTTTTTTCGTATGTATCACGATTTAAGATAAACATATGTGAATGAAATGAAATAAAATAAAATAAGCTGCACTATGCTATCAATCGAGATGTCAGGAAATAAAGACCGTATTGTTATTTATTACAAGTTCAACCTGGTCTAACTCTTGAAATATGTATTATTTTGCGTTTCTATGTTCTGAGTGTATGGCGTGTAGATATTTTTGAGTATTATGTGATATATGGCTACTTTCCAAATTATTGCTTTTAGGGTCTTTATGATGCTTACAATATTGCCTATCAAACGTATTTCGGACAAACCTATTCAGCTGAATGTAAGACTATTTCAGCGACTGCATGGTACTATTTTTAGAAACAATAAGGCAAGATGCTGCCCGAGTATATTATCTAAACGGTGTCTTCATGATTCCCCAATCAAGCATCATCATCATCATCATCATCATATCAGCCGAAAGACGTCCACTGCTGAACATAGGCCTCCCCCAAAGATTGCCACAATGACCGGTCCTGCGCCACCCGCATCCAGCGGACTCCTGCGACCTTCACCAGGTCATCGGTCCAGCAGAACCAAAGTAACCGAAATAGCTCTCCGAATCGCTAAACTGAAGTGGCAGTGGGCGGGGCACATTGCGCGTAGAACCGATGGCCGTTGGGGCGGGAAGGTTCTTGAGTGGCGGCCACGTACCGGAAGGCGTAGCCCCCACAAGGTGGACCAATCAAGCATACGCAAATTAAATGTGGTGGATTTAAAGTTTTACTTAAAATGGGATTTTTACACAACGATTTAGATGACCTTCACTTCCTTATGCGTATGAGAATAGTAAAACAGCTATAAGAATCAGCCACACATAAAAGCCTTAATGAAACACCATGTGCTTTATCCATTGTTGGAACAGGTGGATATAAATGCTCCATGATTGTTATATTGGATGTCAAAGTCAGAATACACGTAAGCTACATACCATATTCTCTTTAAAGTATCCTTTCACAAATTCAGGACATTTTTTTTGTGAAATTTAAGTGCTATGAAAATACCTAAATGTTTGACATTACGAAGCACGTGAAAGCATGTCTTTCATAGTACGATTTTTTTGTGTGTGATGTCGTCTTTTTCGCAAACCGTAAATTTTTTTGCAGTATTTGCCCGAAATATTTTTTATTACTCGGGAGGATTGGGTTAGTTGTGTCTAATCCAGATGTTTCACGTCGAGTTTCTAGGATGAAATGTGTACCTTATTAAAGCAGTAATTAGATACATGTATGTTTTTTATGTAAAAATGTAATATAACAAAAATACGGCCAAGTAAAGTTGTATTTATAAATAACGATACAGTCCTTAAGTATAAGTAATGTAATGTCATATCATATACCTAGTATCGTTTTGAAAATGCTCATTAATATCGTAGTACAGCCTACCTAAGCACCAATCGAATAATTTAGTTTTGAAGCGTATACTATTCACCCAGTTTCGTATTTACCGTGGGAGAATCAATTTCACGGTAACTTGCAGTTATGTATAATGTTGGTCTATAGGTACGCGGAGTTATTAATGGTTATTTTTGCATATTCGTGTTTTCTTCGAATTTACATGGATGTATACCTATTTAAAAAGAGAACTGACATCGATATAATTTACTAGTAACAATAAACGCTGATTTGGTAGGCACTTACACGTTTTTTTATGCCCTTGTAAATATGTACCTTATGCATTAGTCGATGTAAGAAAAAACGCTTAAATTCAAATGTTCTATGGAGGGCCACCACTTCACAACTATATTATTAAAATTTTGCAGTATTTAACTAATGACAAATTTGTCTGCCAGACTATAATACCTATATGTATAATTAATGCTTAGAGACCTAAGTAAGTTATGAGATTGAAAAGCTTGATTATCACACTATTGTGTATAATACTTTTTCTACGAGTCAATAAAAAATAATACTTAAACAATTCTAAGGTGCCCGCTCGTTGATGTATTTTTAGCTGGTACGCGATTGGTCAAATTAATTTGTATGTATATGGAGTTAATTATAATTGAGTAGGGAACTCGATGTAATCTTAACCCAGTCAGAGTAAAAAATAGTACATTACGGCACAAGTGCGTAAAACATGAAATTCGAAACGAGTGGCGATGTTTTGAATCGACACCAGTTACGAATTTCCTTTTTGCACGTGTCTCGTACGACGTTTTTTAGTACAGATGGCCCTCCGAAGTTTTGGACCTGACGTAAGTTTGTAAAATGAGCCACTTCTCGCACTAGCGCCTAAAAAAGGCACCATCTGTACTAAAAAGAAAATATTACGGTCACGCCACTTGCCTTTTAATGAATGACTCTGATACCGTAGCGAAAAAACATTAGTAGGTATATTTCTTTAACTACAATGCCTCGCTTGAGAACACATATTGTTGTAATATTCATAGTTGTGGGTGAGTGTCATTTTGCAGTTATTTTTATGTAGGTAAGTCTCGTCATAAAATCAGTCTCCACTGGTACACGATAGTTCCATGTAGTTCAAACAGCCATGGGACTATAAGTCGATTCTTATGTTTTACGTTTAACAATCAAAAATCCAAAAGCATTCGCTTAAAAGTCGTCAAAATCAAAATAACTTCAGATAATGCTTAATGCCTAAGTTAACACCCAAAAAAGTGCGATCTTCCGAAACGATTTCAACAATGTTTGGTTTCGAATCAATAGATAAAATTTTAGACACGAGATTCATAGTTTATAATATAATAATATATTAGCTTTATTGCAGCTTATTTTATAACAGTTGAAAGCCGGCATCTAGCTAAAAAAGGCTTGCAGAGAAAAAATAAGATGAAAATGCTTCAAAGTCATCCGCACGAGTCACAAGCAGAAATCGACGTATGGATGAAGCATATTCTTAAAGAAGACAAGGTATGGCGAGATAAAGAAAAACAAAAAAAAATAGAAACATTGATAGCAAACATTTTGGCCCCATTAGGTCTCCCCAAGAAAGACAATTTACGAAATGGTGGGGAGATTAACGAATTGTTCCACAAACTAACACACTTTATAAACCAAAACACGCATGTTTATTACTACGAGAAACGGAACGACTGCAAATTTGGTTTCGGGAATCCTGCAAAGATTTGCAAAAGGCCTAAATTCCGTCGGAGCGTTAACAATAAACCCAAAATGACTGGAAATAGAAATAAAAGCAACAAGGACAAGTACGCACAACACATGATAGTAGAAAGAGCAATATATGATGACGGCTCTTCAAGCTTTAGCGATGAAAGTGAAAGCGATACTCCGGTTGGAAGACAAAAGTCTAGGTTCCAAATCGTTCATAATAAGCATAAAAAAGACAAGAACAAGCAAAGCTCAGAATCAGAATCTGGCGAATCATTTTCAGACGATTCAGATGATAAACCAGAAGAACATTCGAATGCTGATGGCGATACAGAATCTGCAGAAATCAAACCGGAAATGTACGTTTCTGAGGCGGACAGTGCAATAGATACAGACAAAGAGGGGATAGCCTCCAACGATGACAGACAAAAGAAAATCATGTATTTACAAGGCTCTAGGTTCCAAACACCTCTCAGGTCGGGACCAGTTTACAAAACGGGGAGGAGGAGTGAATATGATAGACTACCATACTTCATGCCAAAGCGGTTTAGGTGGGACAATCATATGATATACAACCTTGACGCGTATTGGAAGGAAGGTATACGGGCGTATGATTATACCCGCCATCTGGATGAAAATAAGTTTAAATAAATGTATACGTTTTTGTGCAGTTTTTTAATTAAGTGTTATTTTGAAAGGCTTTTTTTTTCATATAAACCTTCGTGAGACATAACTATCACATCACATCATCACCCAATGTCAGTCTTCTGGTAGTAGGTAGTAGGCCTTTCCTGTTAACTATGCGTATTATTTTTGGTATTTTGTTTCAAATCAGTCAAATTACAGCTCAAAAGTTAAAATTACAGCTCAAAAATATTTATTAAGCAATTTGAGTTGTTCCACAAATGTAATCAGTAATTTTAACTAAAGTAAGTACCTAAAGCCGTGTTTCCACTTAGTGTTCTGCGTGCTTATACAAGTTGCCAATCGCTAAAGCTTAATCGTCAATCGTAAACGAAAGGCAGCTAACTGTCTTTGTCGCACTAATTTGAAAGAGTGACAGAGAGCGAAAACTACGATACGCTATTAAGCGCTAGCGATTGGCAACTTGGCTAAGCATCCTGAGCGAGCATTCGCTTGTTCGTGGGCTGGGGAACGAACATTTTGTGCTCTTTGTTGCGTGCAGCTTTGTGAATTATTGTTTTCATCTGCCTTATGTATCTCTGATGCTAATTCAAAGCACAAACTCTTATTGCATTGTAGTTCAAGGGATAAAATACAAAAACGCAATTAAAAATAAACTCTATTCAAAAGTTACAAGTTACATTAAAATTAAGCTTGGTCCGCCATTTTGTCGTTGATCCAAAATGGCCGCTCAGCAGCCGTCACCCACGCACTGGCATTTGTTGTTGACGCATGTCATGGAGCGACGGGAAGCGAACTGCCCCGCTGCGAATGTAGCCGATAAGGCTAGCAGGACCACGACTGTAGAAATAAAAACAGAAAAATAATGAAAGCGACTTGCGAAGATATACTCAGCGGCCCTACCGCGAACTCCGAAATGGGTAAATTTCGAGGACATGTCTCTATCACTCTAATGACGCCTTTGTTGGAGTGACGGAGACAAACAAATCCTCGAAATTTACGCATATTTATAAGATGGTGGTAGTGCTTCTCATCGGGGATGGGATACCGGTTTTTTCTCCTTACAAAAGAACGGTTTGAATTCCGTTAATTTTCGTTCTTCGGTATATATTTTTATTCAATTAAATTATTCAAAAATACCTTGTTTATGATTACATAAAATGTTGAGTACTATATAAAGAGTGTAAAACATTTTAAACAATTGAGCTATTTGGAGGTTTTTAAAAAAAAACCGGTTCCGATATCTGCTTCTCATGCGTAGGTAGTCGTCGTATTTTCTTATTTACTAAACAATTTTCTAACCTACAAAAATACTGAAAAACTGCTATGTTTGCTTGTATCTGAGTCAATATTTTACTAAGAAGTTTTTTGCTAAAAGCTGTATTTTTAATCAAGGATATAACACTTTAGGTAGATACCGTCTTTTAGGTTAGAAATTGGTTTAATAGATATGACAACTTAGGATATACCTACGCATACATCCACACATACATCTATCGCTGAAATTGAATTGGCGTGCTGATTTAGACCGTCAGAAAATCTAACCAAAAGACTTAATGTTGTAAATTTGCCATTTATGTTTTAACAAAAGGAATTCCAAGCCAAAACTTTTTACAATAAATCTATATAAAAATTTCAGCAATCTATTGCCAACGTTTTCTTAACAAACATCGAAGACGTAAATTTGTTTGTAACAAATAAATTGAATTGAAATATAGGTACTTATATTTGCATGTTAGAAAGTTGCTTAGGGCTTGTACATAAATCACGCGAGGTCCTATAGGGGGGGAGGGGGTCCATGAAAACATCACGAAAGATCACGGTAGGGGAGGGGGGGTACAAGGAGACCTCACGTGTATTTTCCTACGATGAACAAACTAAGAAATATTGTGAATTTCGGCTAGCGAACGTGAAAAGTTGAATGAGAAAAGTAGCCAAAAAAACCTCACATGATTTATGCATGAGCCCTTACAAGGAAGGGTAGGTACCCAACTGTCCGGCTCCGATTACATTAATTTTGATATTATGTTATACAGTAATCTGAAATACCTAACGGACACGTATTTGTTTTTAGCTGCCCAAACTCAACCTGTTAGAAGAAAATGGCTTTCAAAGTACTGAAAATTTACCAAACCTTCTAATTTCTGAGAAGAGATTTGTTAAAAAAAATAGATAATTAAATACCAACTGGTTTCGGTATCACAGAACATGAATCAAGAATGGGGACGTGTTTTGTCATTCATAGACATCTCCTAAACTAAGCCGCTAAGTATTGTTTGTCTTTTATAGAGCAACGCAATGATTCCCTCAGTTTTGAAATTCATCCATGGTCACGTGACTATTTATCGTTATAGATTGAGCAAAGAAGTATCTAAGGCAATCTGTAATTTTGTTCCTTCATTTTTTTTATAATTTTAGTCCTTGTGAACAGGCGAAAGCACTAAGCCATACTTCCTTGTCATAACTAGCTTCATTATTACCTTTTGATTCTTGAAATAAACAGTTTAATTTTTTTAAATTTAAATTGGAGAATTGGCTTGGCTAGGCTACCGGTAATGTAACCTTCGCAGTTGTTTAAAATAAATAAATAAAATACTTACGAAGCACTGCTCGTATTTTCATTTCGCACTGTTATTTGAAATAATA
>JALPQI010021636.1:0-17450 GCA_025490895.1 Thaumatotibia leucotreta
CGCATACCTACTAAAGGTTAAAGACTCGGCTACAGATGTACGTAGGACATGGTAACTGCTTGCCATCAGGGTTTCTGGATTGAGCCACTTACAGATCACTCAGTGTAAAGAAACGATTATTTTCTGAAAATACAACTTAGTATTTATTTAGGTAGGTATAACTTTTTTGGATAACATCTGTGTTCGAAATTCGGACATCCCTAGGTATCCATGCGACTCACTAGAAAAAAAAAAATATAAACAGTTTTCTTTAAAAAATCTATAGTATCAATGGACTATATACCCGAACCATCAATACCAAATTCCGAAAACTGAAAATTATCATATAAAATGTGACCTAAGAAAAATGGGTTGCGAGCTTTAATGTTGGTTTCATTGTATTAAATATTTTTTACATATTATCAAAAAGAGTTAAGAAAGGCGATATTAAACAAAAACGGCATAATTGATACAGTTTCCTAGAATCCAGAAACTTTCAGCGTGACCTACGTACAATCCAATTTTAAGAATTTATTGTACACAGAGGGTACACAGTCATTATGTTATAACGTACGCCAGTAGAATACGAAGAACAAGTAAACAAACATGGCTGACTTTCAATAGCATTTGTTGTATTACGTTCACATAAATATAGTAAAACAAGTTTTTAGACATGTTTTTACTTTAATAATAAATAGTGTGGTGACGGTAGTAAGAATACATTTATCACCACCCCAACTCCTCCTCCGGGTGTCGTAAGAGTCGACTAAGGGATTGAAGTGTCACTGACCATTATTTGACAAAATATTGATGATGGGCAGCAGCGTCATCATAGTGGACACATTACTGTGATCGCAAATCCGCTTGCCCAGCGTGGCGATTATGGGCATTTATCTCCTAATGCGTCTAAACGCATAGATAATAGGAGAGGCCTACGTCCAGCAGTATACTATCATAGGCTAACGATGTATGTATGTATGTATAATAATAAATTTCAAATATATTAACTAAAATTGTAAGTAAACTCAAAGTCTAAAGTTTTAAGTTAGTGACAAGGACAAGATTGTGTTCTAAAAGTGCGTGATTATGGAATAAGGCAAGTTTTGAGGTTTGTTTACTTTTTTTGGATTCTAGTGACGAATGGTATTATAAGTAGTTATCAATATTCTATGAACGTGGCAATCATTATCACCCCAGCTATTTTTATTGCGCAGTAAATTGGACATCTGGGACTAACTGCTCAATACTTTCGGAATCCCAGCTGATGTGTCTGATACCTTCAATTACTGCAATCAATTTTATAATAATAAATCATCTTTAAAAGAGCAATAGGTACAAATATCGTTATTTTGCATATGGCTACGTCACATTAGTCATTTTAGTGATGAAATAAATATATATGTAATGTAGATGTAAATTTTCGCGATTTTCACTCATATTTGAGGAGGATCAGACAAATATTTAAATGTAGGTGAGTTGTGATATAATCACAATTTAATTGTTGTTAAAATATGAAAAAAAATAGTACATTACGACACAAGTGACAGGGAGTGTTTTAAATCGACACGAGTTACGAATTTCGTTTTTGCACGTGTCTCGTACGACGTTTTTTAGTACAGATGGCCCTCGGAAGTTATGGACCTGGCGTAAAATGACCCACTTCTCGCACTAGAGCCTAAAAAGTACACTATCTGTACTAAAAAATATTTTTGAGGTGACTACTTTTCATAAACAGGTTCCTTTCACAACACACTTCATGTAATTTACGCGAGGAGAAATTACAAAGTAATTTATAATATCTGTAAGCTTTGTCCGGACTTGAGCTCCTTACTGGAAGTGGCAAAACTTTTTAATTAAAGAGAAAATAACTTACTTTAATGAGCCTCAAGTTCGAAAAGTTTAGAGTTTAACTGTCACGTGGCGTCCGGGACGTCCGGGGTGGCCGGACCTTATCTTAATGCATCTTCTCATTATTACTATAGTGATATTTGATTTAAGGAGTGTAATTCAAGAATGAATTATATAAACAAGAATGAAAAATATGGACATGACTACAAAGTTGAACAAAAAGTCAATTGAACGTTTTCAAAAAATTACATGTTTAACACTGGTAACTATGAAAATGGCCGTGTGGTGACGACAGTAAGAATACATTTGTCACCACCCCAACTCCTCCTGCGGGTGTCATAAAAGTCGACTAAGGGATTGAAGTGTCACTGACCATTATTTGATAAAAGATTGATGATGGGCAGCAGCGTCATCGTAGAGGACACGTTACTGCGATCGCCAATCCGCTTGCCCAGATGCCCAGCGTGGCGATTATGGGCATTTACCTAATGCGTCTATACGCATAGTTAATAGGAGAGGCCTACGTCCAGCAGTGAACTATCACAGGCTGCTGATGATGATGATGAACTATGAAATCAATTACACGGTACAAAAGGTACAGTAAATAGTCTTAAGAAATCTAAATTAAAAAAAAATGTTTGATTAATCATTCAATCAACTTCGAAGTCATGTCCATATTATTGCGAACAATGATGTACATTTGTTCGATCTCTGCTTATTACAGGTCGATTCACCAAATCTGGCACAAATACATCCTTGTATGTAAGCGGCCCTGCTGTACCAAACTAATACTGTAATTTTGAGATCCAAATTCCTTTCCCTCCTAGATACTTTCTGTCATTTACTCAATCCATTTGAGCCAGCTTTAATAAATTTACCTGTACTACACATTACTTCACTTCATCAGCCTATCTCAGTCCACTGCTGGACGTAGGCTTCTCCTATTAATTATGCATATAGACGCATTAGGAGGTAAATGCCCATAATCGCCTCGCTGGGCAAGCGAATTAGCGATCGCAGTAATGTGTCCACTATGATGACGCTGCTCCCCATCATGCTGCCAATCTTTTATCAAAGATTGGTCAGTGACACTTCGATCCCTTAGTCGGCCCTTGTGAGACCCGCGGGAAGGGTTGGGGTGGTAGCAAATGTATTCTTACTACCGTCACCACACGGCTACACATTACACAATTATTGGAAGAATCTTACCTTATAGACATCATAATTCTCCACAATACTATCGAAGCACGTATACAAGTCGTTCAGCAAATCGACGACCTGCATAGGCGTGGACGAAGCGGACAGCGCGGTGAAGCCTACAATGTCGGAGAAGTAGATGGTGACTTGCTCGAACGTTTCGGCGACGACGGAGAGCCCGTTGATTAATTGAGAGGCTACTGACCTGTCAAAAAAAGAAGTTTTTGTCAAAAATTATTCAATTCATCATATTAGTTCCATGATAATAGTATGGTATTGTCAATATTTCACCAACATCAACAATCATAATATTAGTACATTGTACATCAAGGGAGGTAAGTACGAACTCGAGTTAGTATTTAGCTTACCGACCGCATACAATGTTTTTCAACAGACTTGCCGACGAAAAAAAAGTTTAAAGGCATAATATTATGAAATGACGTACTAACATTACTATTACTCCCGCTACGCACGCAAGCAATGGCGTGCTTAGAAAGCAAGTGTGATGAAATAGTACATTGTGCATCAAGGGAGGTAAGTACGGAATTACTAACGAGAGTGTTAGAAGCCCGACGCCGTTAGGCGGAGGGCTTTTATGACTCGAGTTAGTATTCCGCTTACCGACCGTGATGCATACAATGTTTTTCATCACACTTGCCGACAAAAAAATAAGTTTTAAGACAAATAATATTATTAAATGACGTACTGAAATTTCTATTACTCTCTAGGGAATATCACTTTTCTATTACTCCCGCTACGCGCGCAAGCAATGGCGGGCTTAGACAGCAAGTGTGATGAAAAATTTGTTACCTCCTTAATAAAACATAACAGAGCCACAACGCTTTAAATGCATGGTCAGATATATTTTTATAAGGTTTAATACAACATTATACAAAACATACTGGCAAAAATACATTACGAGTAGGTAGCTGAATATTTTACACTTTACTTGATTGTTAAGATGATTAAGTACAAGATGGTCCAAAATTAATGTTCAACGAAAACCGTTTCGATCTCCCAAACTTATAACCTAAATTAATTGAATTTTACGAGGTCTGGTAAGTCGAGATCGTGAGGTACTAGTTGGGATATATTTTTACCAATTCCACTGAAACACATACATTAATATTGGATTCGTAGTAAAAACATTTATATTTAAGTAGTAATGAAATTGAAACTTCTATTAGTAATTACATTACTAGGTATATTAAGCTCAGCGATTTAATTTGTTTCTGTTATGGACCAATTTGTATTTGCAGCAGGTCTGTCCAACTAGCGCGTTCGGTTCGAACTGTCAGTGCCACCCCGGGGAGTATACTCCATTTCAAATACCATGGCCCGATGCCAGTGCAAAGTTTTATGTGGCACCGGGCCATGGTATTTGAAATGGAGTATACATCAGTAGGGTCTCACACTGTGAGACTCACAGTAAGCGCTGCGAATGTTGTTCGTCGAATATCTACGTACGGTCGAGGAATTTAATTTCCTATTCCTAGCCATTTCGTACCTTATATATAGTAGCTATAATATGACAGTCCTAGCAGCTTTCATATTGTCACTGTGACAAAGTACGAAATGGGTAGGAAATTAAATTCCTCGACTGTACTAATTCGACCGCTATCAGAGAATTGATAATAACAATGAACGTAAAAAAAAAAACAATATAAAAAGAAACCTAGTAGGTGATTAAATATTAAGATTAGATAATTTTTTAAAAGGAAGCAACCTTATTTTTCAGAATGTTACGAGTTACGCGACAGAAAGAGAGCGCACTTCTACTTCTATGTGACATTTCAATTACCGTTGTGCGGTGGGAATTTGAACTTAATAGTATCGTAGCAATTGTCATTATTTCTTTAAACGGGTTTTTGGAGATGGTTTTCTGTACTTGTACTAATATGTATTCTGTGGTTGCAGCTACAGTTACTATCAGATACATTGAACCGGCCAGGGTGTTCATAAACATCTGAACAGGCCTCTATTATCATGGCCTTAGAATGAGTGTTCAGATATTTTTGAACACCGTGGCCGCTTCGATACATCTGATAGCGACTATACATGTCAAAAATAGCTTGCTAACAGGAGCTTAATACTTACTTTGGTAACAACTGATATAAAAGTTCTTCACACTTTTTCTTTTCTTCCAAATAATCTTGTGTTCTTTCACTAACTAATGTTTCTAAATTATTAGCGTATTGTTCCATACGAGATAGCAGATTATCCAATATATTACTACTTTCTTGGGATCTGTAACAAAAACAACATTTTAATATAATTGTAATTTATATCAAATATGGAGATAAGAGAACATTAAGTACCTAGATATACATTTTTTACGCCACCCGTAACATAATAAGTCTAAAATTATTAAAACATATTTACACAGAAATTGAAAAATATGTTGTTATGTTGTAATCCTAATTGGAATGAATATAATTATATTAATTTATTTGTTATACAGGGTGCAACACAAGTCATGAACTTCGTCGTCATGTTTTGTAGTTGTTTCCAATTTATAAAATGGTTTTAACATGCGTGTCACTGGCATAGAAGTTCTTTAAGATCGATCGGAATTTTATTAAGCACTTAGTGAAACAGTACCGGCGAAAAACGTAGGTAGTAAGCTATTCAAAGCGTTAAATGTAATGAAATTATTTACTTTCGAACGATAGCTTGTTAGTCAAAATTTTAAAAAAAGGTGAGAGAATTGTTGTTATGAGTTATAAACAATGGCAAACAACTAAAGCCTAGTAATATAGGAGAACAATCTAAGTTTTCGTACAATCACCTACAAAGGTCGAGCTACAAATCTTAATTATCCAGAACATAAGTCAACGAAAGTATCGATCTAGACCCGATATGGGTAGCGTGTAAACAGGATCGTATTTGTCTAATGTAATAGCCATTTTGGAGTAACGGAATTATAATCAAGGAATCTAAATTACGTTTGCTTTCGATTGATCAAACATGGCTAATATTCGCTTTAACAGCCCAATTTCGGTTGTGAGATTCGTATCTATTCAATAAAAAATAAAATGTGGCACTCTGTCTGCCAGTCACTAACGCTGAGTAGCATATTGTAGTTATCTCTCTCTATCACTCTTTTTATTAGTGCTACAAAAACAGAAAAAAGTTTAACAGAACTTATTATCAAACCGCGATCAGAATGGGATTCGGAAGTAATATTGGCACAACAGTGTATAAGTCAATCTAGGATATATTCATATTTTAATTATTTGATTGCAGAAGCATACAGACAATAGATTTATTAATCTACATCTATACACAACTCTTTCCTTGGTAAATGTTGTATATTTTTTGTAAGTATTCAGAACTTTTGAATTCCCTACTGATTTCGGTTTGATAATAAAAGCTATTGATATGACATTAACTTGTCATAAGTTTCAATAGGAACATCTCACTTGAGCTTATTGGTGCGTTGCGGGCAAAAAAGTTGAGATTATAAAAGTTAGAATATACCTGAGGATGAAGTTCACCATATTCACCAAATATGATTAGGGAAGTTTTATAAAAAGCAAAAGATGGGTTACGAAAGCGAAGTATGATCATAGGGTTATCATTCTCTCTACAGAAACTCTTGAAAATGTAATCGATATTTAAGTACAATGGTTATGGATTGCTTGATGATGGAGGTCTAGGCTCTCCGAAACATTGCGCGAGTAGTGACTAAATAAACGCAAGTTTAACCGTTTCATTATATTTATAGATAAAATGATGATAAACTATGTAGTTAAGTATACAAGATATTACTTAAAATGTAGAATATGGAAATATAAAACTGCGTCAAAGTCATAATAACTATACATACGAAATAGAAAAAAGCAAACTATTGCCTTAAAATTCAACAAACGAGAAAGAGAAGCGAGTAAAAAAACATTTTCGATTAGTAAGATGAAAGCAGACACACACCCATTAGATGAAGTTACATGTACATAAACATTACTTGTTGAGGCGTCTGATGGCGCCCTTGAGATGGGCGAACACTGGTCTCTCGACGGGATCCTCGGCCCAGCATCGCCGCATCAGGTCGTGGGCCTCGTCGATGTCGCAAGAGCGGTGGTGCGACGTGTTCGGCCGGAGGCCTGTGGCCTTTACGGCCTCGATTATTTCTGGAGGACGATCAAGTTGTTAGAGCATTAAGAAAATTAATCTCTTAAGCCAGCCTTGCCTGTAAATCCTTACGTGAGTTATAGGAATGGAGCTATACTAAGGAATTTGAGGTGAATACTACTATCTCATTATCTTATTACAGCTCCGTCCCTACAACTTACGTAAAAACTCACAGGCCTCAGGCCCGATTTCATCAGCCTTACATTCGAAAACTTACTCTCGAATAGTAATGTCAAAACTCTAATGAAATATCTGATAGCTACAATACCTTTTCAACTATTTTGCTCATGGCGTTTGAAACACATAATCATTATAAAACTTCTTATAGCCTTATGAATAAAAAAGCAGCCAAATATTTCAAATAATGTCCTCTAAGTACTTTCATATTAATCGAATGTTAGCTTATGAGTATGACTTATTATAGGTCTCTCATGTCTTAGTGTTTTTTTCGTACTGATGGCAAATTTAATTGCAATTATTGTTACAGTGACCAAAAAGTTTGTTCAAGTGATTTGCTTCAAGATTTTGACGCAAGTCACATTCAGTCATTTATTAATTCACTAATTTTTTTTGCAATCAGTACTCTATTAAGATGTGTATTTTATCGTTAACCTCAACTGGTGAAATTACCATTATAATGTGACATGATTCACATGATTTTGATTAAATATTGACTTTTAAATAAACTTTATTCATCATTCAGACATAAACTAACAGACTAAAGCTTTATTTTATATTCCTACGAGAATCATATAATAATTTTAATAATATCTAGTAATGATATCATTAATTAATCCCTAGTCGCTATTGAATTACGATGTAATTACAGAGAGCTTGATATTTATAAAAGGCAATCTAATTCTCTTGATACCTACTCCGATATGCTCATAGACAATCACAGTTAAAACAAATATTGCCAACGAAAATCTTATTTGTTGTTGGCACTGAAACCACTTAATAACCATATTAACAAATTCAAAATCATCATCATCATTTAGTCTTCGCCAATTTTGGCCACGGCGACTGGTTAGACTGGTTGTCGAGGAATCATGTCACTTAAGTAAATTTAAGTAATGATATTGATAATATCAATCCTATTCATCTTAACTCGTCTCCATTACTAAACAATATTTTACGATCAAAGTGCACATATCCTGGCCGAAGTAGCTATTAATTTGTTTATTATAATAAAGTGTTTCCATGCCCAATAATAAGAGGAAATAGGCTCCTAAATATAGAAAACGTGGTAGTACGAAAAAAAAACTGTATTGTGAGGTTAAAAACTTGTTTAATAGTTAAAACAAGTAACGATGAATACGCCATTATTCTACTTTCTTCCTTAGAAAGTGAAATATCTGTTTCAATCAAACGAACCATTTTCATAAAATAACTTATTGCATTGCCTCATTTGTTGCTTACCTTTTGGGCCCATCTCTATGCCAGGTCCCAGCCAAAAAGCACCCTGCCGGTTCACTATCTCGTGCATGATGATTCCAAACGAGTATATGTCGCCTTTTTGGGTGCCTTCGGGGGGAGGATCTTCCATACGCAACAGTTCTGGGGCCGTCCATAACATACCTAAGGATATAAATTTTATATTAGATTCAACCAACTTTGTTTTCCCTCGTCATGTTTACGATCACGATATTCCAATGCCGGTATAAAACTTGTGGTACCTTTTAAAATTGAACAAATACGAGTGTCTATATATTCTGTGCTACTTTACCGCCTGATTGATTGGACAAAATATCAACAAAACATATTTGATGGGCCTATTAACATTTTAAGATCTTCAATAAAATACCTAAGTAAGATTGAACGTGTCGAAGCAAAAACATTAGGTAGCTCAATAAAGTCAACTCCTCACACATAATTTCACACTTTACAATTCAAAGACCCAATTGAATCTGCGGCCCTACCGCGAACACGAAGTTCGTAAATTTCGGGGATTTTTCTCTGTCACTCTAATGACGCCTTCGTTAGAGTGAGAGAGACGAATCCCCGAAATTTACGAGCTTCAGTGTTTGCAGTAGTAGGCCTGCCATGTGAAACTTATGGCTTTTCAGTAGAGGCTAGCCGTGACACATATGAACGAGTTGCGGACAGTGTTAAAATTACTCACGTGTCCAATAGCTATGAGCTGATGGATCTTTCTCGGTGGTCCGGAGGGCATGTAAGCCGAAGTCAGTGATTTTTAGGACGAAGCGGGAGTCCACTACGCAGTTGCTTGACTTGAGGTTGCCGTGGGATCTGATGTCGGTTCCGTGAAGGAAGTGCATACCCTGCCATGTTAAAGTAATGTGTTGAGCTGTGTAATCATTTAGATCCGCCATACACGGAGCTTCAAGCAGTTCGACCCGAGCAAATGTTTGCAGTCGGCCTGTAGTTCTCATACCAACAAAATGACTCTTTGAAACGGTCTGTGTATAGTTGGTATAGAAAGTTTTGTTCGTTTTGACCGGTTCTTTCGAAAACATGTAATCAGATTCTTTTTTTGATTTAAACTTTCGTGACACATAATAACTATTTTCTTTGATATAATGACACCCAAAATGCATAATAAAATGGTAGTAAAATATAACACAAAAATATTTAATAAAAATAATTTTAGTTATTCCAGAAAAAAATATGCTGAAGTTTGTTCAGTTGTTAAAAGAAAAAACCTAATGTAGTTTTTAATAAACATTTCTAATATATGAAAAGTTGTCATATTCCTTAAATTGTTCATCTAGATAAAACTAAATGTCTTACCCGCACGATGTCATGCATTAAGCTGACTTTGAACATCCAATCCAATTTGATCGTGTCATTCTCCAGAATGTCCTGTAAGGACCCCTTAGGGCAGTATTCGGTGAGCAGACAACAATGGGGCGGGTCCACGCACGCTCCGTAGAACCTTGCTAAGTGATCGTGTTCCAAATCTTTCATTTTCTTCAATTCCAGTAGCAACGGTCGTGTCAAGTCTATACGCTGTTTGTCGACCTTTTTAAGCGCCACCCTGCAGCTTTTATATAGCCCGCAAGGAGTGTAGATCTGTCTGTCGCCGGCCAGTGACGTCGCCTCGTCTGAGTACGCCGTCTATAAAAAACACATTTCATTGCTTTATTGTGTAGCTTAATCCTCTTTAAGATTATTTACAGCTCAAAGAATTAATTCGACCAAAAAGAACGATTTAGCTACTCAATGTAAAAAATCCAAATTGTATTCGATGTTCAATACTCGTAGATAAAACGTATCTGTTGAATGACAAAAAAGCGCGAGGGTTTTATTCTGTATAAAAGACGAAAACGAGAAATGAAACCACTGATTTTGTAATATGAATAAACGCGTATGTAGGAAATCTTTTCACACGTGTTTTTCGTTTACACTCCATTTACCTGATAGAAATGCGCCTTCACAAATAAATAATCTTGATTCATACAATAAAAAAGGCGAAATAAATATGAGCTCCAATATTTTACGTTTCTTTTATATAACTTTCCAGTATTTTTTTCTATGTAGGTACACATATAATTATAGTATTAAAAGATCACGTTGTTTGAATTAAATAACTCTTTTCTTCTTGACTAATGAACATCGTTTAAATTACCTGCCTACTCGTTATCCAGGAATCAGCAAAAAATAAACAGTGAAAAAGAATCACACAAAATAATAAGCTTTGTACAATGTACCTACAGCCACAGGCAAAGTTTTTTACAAGCTTGGCCAAAGGTCGGTCAAAAAGGTTACGTTTTAAGAAGTTTGATGTTCAATCGGATAATGTCAAAAGTAACAAGTAACAGACTTAAAACATGAAAGAAGGTTAACGAACAATTGGTATGTCTGCGATTATTTAATATTTGTCTTGATTTCTGTTTGAAATTGAAACGAAAGAAGACAAACGCGCTTCCATCAGTCTAAAGAATTACTCTTAATTGTAATTACGTTCATATAAATACCAGTAACAAACTAGGATACCACTGTAAATGTTTTATTGCCTAAATCAGATCAACATAAGTTTGGTACTGAATGTCTTCTTCCGTAAAATGAAACGCTTTCACAAAACTTACGAGGCGTACAATCAAATTTATATTTTGTCCTTCATTTTATTTATTTCTACCAATTGCAAATGTCAAACTGAATTACCTAATAAACTGACAGGCAACGGCGGTTTAATAGCATTTTTCAATAAGAGTGTAAGAGTATATTCTCTTATTACCGGCGAAGATTACTACACTTTCACATCAACACAATGAAAACCCTTGAGTGAAATCATTTGTGAAAACCATCCAAACACACAATGCTGCCTACGCACTTCGTGAACACACAACATCTGAAGTGGAAAATTGAAACCTTTTCATTTGAGGATACGGTATTTATATACGAAACGTGATACTGATTACCCGACGACTGACAAATCAAGGGATGTCATTTTGTACTCGAAAACATATACAGACTTTCAAATTCTTATCAAAACTTAATCGCCAAACGAAAACATACATCTGAATAATAGTTTTCTTATGTTTTCCACTCGACAAATTAGGAGTTGACTGATTTTTCGTGCGATGATATACTGGATCCAAAAAAATCTTTTAGTAAAATGTTCTGTAATTTATAATTTTTAAGATGTCTTCCATGTGGTATGTTCTAAAGGCA
This sequence comes from Thaumatotibia leucotreta, assembly GCA_025490895.1. NCBI lineage: Eukaryota > Metazoa > Arthropoda > Insecta > Lepidoptera > Tortricidae > Thaumatotibia > Thaumatotibia leucotreta. Next base: position 11,791 of record JALPQI010021636.1, read on the forward strand.
AGATAAGACAGTTTATCTCAATGAAGAAGGAATGAGCACAATAAAAATAACTAATTCGTTTTGTGATGCGTAGAAGTTTATAATCATAATTAACCTATAAATTCCAGTAAATTTCGTTCACATTGAACATTGGTACTGCGTTTATAAAGCTTAGCATTTAATTGCCAGTTTCTGAATTTAGTTTTCAAATTAAATTTCGCTAATTGCAAATGAGGATTAGTTATTTTGCAATTTATATTTACAAAGACCTCATTTTCATTATTTATGTTTAGATCGGGTACACTAAGCAGATTTAAAATACTTGGTATTAAATTGCTATAATTTTCTTCGCTTGTAATTTATTTATGTCCTTTTATAATTAATGCTATGTTTGTAAAACTCAAATTCTATAAAGTATCTAAGTAACAATCAACAAAAACTTTAGAGATCTAGCGATTTCCCAAAGTAATAAATCATTTTTTTATAATTAATGAATGAAAGACTCACATCATCATCATCATAAACTTAAAAGCAGGGCTCTTGTCTGTGGAGCAATTTCCATGTGGTCCTTTCCAGTGCCTTTTCCTTAAGACCCTGATACGACACGACGTCTACTTTTTCTTTCACTTGGTCCATGTACGCCCTTCTCGGCCTTCCTCTTTTCCTCTTCCCCTGTACTTTTCCTTCTATGATGGTCTTAATAATTCGTCGTGTCGTATAAGGCGTCCCAACATCTTCCCTCTTCCGTTGGCGATGATCAACAGGCATCTCCTCTCCTTTATCCGGTTGAGAACGTCCTCGTTGGCCACCTTCTGAGCCCAGCTTATCCTCTCTATACGCCGCCAACACCACATCTCAAACGCCTCTATACGGTCTCTGTCTCGCTGAATCATGGTCCAGGTTTCACAACCGTATAGAGCTATGCTCCAGACATACACTTTTATGAACTTTTTCCTGACTTGGCCTGATATTCTGGCTTTAAGTAAGTATTTCTTGGCGTTGAACGTTTTTTTAGCCATGGCTATTCTGGTGACAATATCTTATCTACATCTGGAGTCGTTTGTAATAAGGCTACCCAAGTATTTAGAAAGACTCACCCCACTGCTATATCTCCTCGCTAGCGAGTGCATGCTCCCGCGCAGCCTCGCTCCGGGCTGCAGGACGTCGCTCCAGTTCACGCGCCACGTCATCATGGCGATCTCTGCTTCCAGTTTGTAGTGTCTGTTCATTAGATAGATTATTAATTTAAAAAAGTTTTTGTCGTAGGTAAGTAACATTTTTGATAATAGCTTTTTCGATGAATCTATTTTTAGCTATTTAATTCCATAAAGTATTCATGAAGAGTAGTCTAACGAGCCAAACTTTATAGGGTTATATCGTTTTGGTCGTAATAGGGTTATAAGTTTTCTATAACCATCTTCAGACTCCATTATGAAACTAGTTCCATAATAATATTATAAGTTATGTTTACGACGAAGTAAGTATAAATAAAAACGATTAAAAATAACAAAAAGTGTTCTTTGAGCATAATACCCTATCTGCGGTACTTTCGTTACATGTCCCACAGTTTTAAAATGACGTCATGTATAATTATGTAAAGAACATTTCAGCTCAATCGAAAACCGCACAGTGGATCAAATTTAACTTTGAAAAGCGTTTATATGACGTTTTTATACATTTGAGGTCTGACAAACTCCATCTCGTAAGTCGAAGATTAACTAACAAGATTTTTAATTACAATGATTACAGACAGGTAGGTAAACCAACATATAAGTATGGACAGGTAAAACTAAATAAATCTCGTAAAATAACTAATTACAAATATCTGCTATAATAATATATAATGCCTAGCTACTATTAAATTGTACCAATACTATTATTTCCTTTTCTTACAACATCTTTTATCACAATTGCGGACAAAATAATGTAAATGTTACACAAGGTGCCTTCTATGACATAACTCGTACCTAGTAGTATTCCTTTCTATAACTACCTACGAGGTACGGGACCCCCGTACCCGGTTTTTTTATGAGATAGCGAGTGTAAATATTGAACACAATGTCTCATTAAAATCTAGTTAACTTAGTTATTTGCCCCAGTGCTTAATTGAAAAAGCGACAGCGTATTATGCTTCACTTTGTCATTTTATTAACAATCAAAAGCAATAATTTTCTTTTACAGAACAAGAAAGATTCAAAAACGTTATTCTTCATCCTAAACAAAGACCCTTGCTTCCGTTTTACAACCTAAAAATATTTCATCGTAAAATGTATTTCCTACCCGCACAATATATCAAACCGTAATAAAATGACCATACAAATTTAAGCTTTAGAAAAAAGACAATACTTAACCCGGGCATATTCTTTGTGACCTGTTACAGGCAAGGCGGTAACAGCGGTCTTATAAATGTGCCTAAATGGATTATAATTGTATTGCTACAATGTCAACTTAAGACCGAAGAGTTGGATTCTTCCCCGTAGGACGTGTTTTCGGCACAATCCCAGTAGGACCTGTTTTAGACCCGAAGGTAGATTTTTGACTCTCTTACAATCTATTCTCTGAACCACCTTTCATTGAAAATATAGTGTTTTTACAATAAATAACTTCGGAAGTATTTATTTATTACTGGAAAATTTAAGGAAAAAAATCCAATACCTGAATGAAATTTAATACTTTTAACTTAACGCTTTAAGCAACTAGAAAAAGCACTAAAGAACTAGAGCAAGCACTAGAAAAACGAATTAATATTTTTTGAAGATTTTATGAAAATGCATATACTAAGCTCTGAAATGGAATTCGAGATCAATAAAATATTTTAAAAATAAAAATAAAACCGCCTTCAAAAATTCGCCCGAACTAAAAAGTTAAAAATAATTTTGGCTCCTACTTTTTAGGATTTCCTACCCACCTTTAAACCTTTTACCCTATTCATTGAAATAAAACATTATGGCTAGGTACCTTACAGATTTCTTAGAAGTCGGTGCCAAGCCGAATACGTTCATAGGTATATATTAGATAGAGCTTTGTAACTTACTGTCACTCCGATTACGCTTTTATCAACAGAATGGTCTGCCTCAGTCATTTTCATGAAAGCATAACCGGAGTGACAGTAAGTTACAAAGCTCTATCAAATACATATAAGTACTCGCGAAGTCCGTGACGTAGCGGAGAAGCTTCAAGAATGCCGTCTTCGGTGGTTTGGTCACGTTTGTCGTAGGCCACCTGATTACGTAGGAAACATATGCCTTAACTTAGCCCTTGACGGCCCCCGACCCCGCGGCAGACCAAAGAAGCGATGGCTAGATGTCGTGAAGGCTGACATGAGTGTGAATGGGCTTACAGTAGAAGATGCCCAGGATCGCGTAAAGTGGAGGAAATGTAGCAGGAAAGCGGACCCTGGCTAAGGCCGGGATAACGCTAGGTAGAAGAAGAGACTCGCGAAGTGAACATATTTGGCTTGGCACCGACTTCTAAGAAATCTGTAAGGTACCTAGCCATAATGTTTTATTTCAATGAATAGGGTAAAAGGTTTAAAGGTGGGTAGGAAATCCTAAGAAGTAGGAGCCAAAATTATTTTTAACTTTTTAGTTCGGGCGAATTTTTGAAGGCGGTTTTATTTTTATTTTTAAAATATTTTATTTTTTGCTTTTTAGTAGTGTAAATATAAAATCGTTATTCAGTATGCTCTAAATACTTATAATTAGAATGTACTGCACTGTAGTAGGCCATAAAACCTGAACTGGCGAACTTATATGAATACAAAAACAATTTCAAAGGTAACAGACTTAGCATGCCAATATTATTTGAAGAATCACTAACCGCTAACCGACATGTCATAACTACTAAGCAAACACTTGAATAGATCTCGAAAATGTATGACATTTGTTATATACAAAGAATGATCCTCCAACCCCTAATCGTTAAGGAGTTATTCCTTTCATCATCAGCTCACCAACATGAGACTATGACCACCTAAAGGCAAATACTCGAGTAGCCTCCAAAATATATGAAATATGTTATATTTAAAGAATTATCCCCCAACTCCTAATCTCCAAGGAGTTGTACCTTACATCATCAGCTCACCAACATGAAAGGAGGACCACCTAAAGGCAAATACTCAAATAGCTTCCAAAATACACGAAATATGTTATACTTAAAGAATTATCCCCCAACTCCTAATTGCTAAAGAGTTGTACCTTCCATCATCAGATCACCAACTTAAGATGTTCATGACTAGATGCAAATACTTGATTAGTCTTCGAAAATAAATGAAAAATGTCATGTGTGCCTACAACATTTGAAGAGTTCCCTCGATTTCTCCAGGATCCCATCATCAGACCTGGATTCGGTGACAATGGGACCAACTAGAAAGTATACCCTTTCAAACAAAAAAAGAATATTTCAAATCGGTCCACGCGTCTTCGAGTAATCGGGGAACATACATAAAAAAAAAAAAAAGATTTCGACGAATTGTAAACCTCCTCCTTTTTGAAGTCGGTTAAAAATGTAAACAATCTATGACAATGACATGACATTACAAAGTCAATGTTAAAGTGACTGATTCCAGGGGTATAAAACGTTTTATATCGAATGTAGTTTTTAACACCTTTGTAAATTAACGTCGCATTTTGAGATTGATTTTTTATTTTATTTTATTTAACACTTCACTTACAACTATCCTTACAGGTACTAAACCTAAGACAATGTTTTATGTTTAGATGTAGATACGCAAAAGTCAAAGTATGTTCGATACACAAAGTATCACAATCGTTACCATATTTTTGGATATGACAATAAAAAACATAGTGTCGACGGTTCCTGATTACAAAAATAAAACCTAGAAAATTTACTAGAATGATGTAAATAATCAACATAATCAATGTTTGAAAACGAATGTCGTGTTACTTTAATCTTTAGGATAGTCGGGGAACGAATTTCAGTCTACATCTTAGTTACGATCGAATCCATTTCGATTAAAATATGAAAATGATTGATTTGTAGGTAAAAATACTAAAATCTGTATACTTTGTAATGCTAAATTTTAGGAGTAAAAATTCATAAAACAGTCATTTGGTGCACCCTCTTATTTCGATTTTTGAAATACATAGTTATAAATGCGAACCCTCTTAAATGGTTCTTAGTGTAGGTACCGTATTAAATTACGAATAAACTAGTTATTGTTATTACTGCGAACCAAATGTTTAAGATTTCTTATCATTGCCAGTAGTATAAATTAAACACCTTACATTTTATTAAATGTAGCGAAATATATCATTATTTTTTTTTTATATTTCGCTTAATTTTTTGTATTAAAACTTCGTAAAATATTTAAAAATTCTGCGTACCGTCAGTGACGGTAAATACGCATTTTTTATAAGTATTTGAATGATTTTAGATTACCCCCCTCTCGTGATTATTTTTTTGTGGTGGTATCCCATTTGTTTACATTTTTGATCTCCAAATTGATTTCACACCTTACGTGTTTTTTAAGATTTTCCTAAACATGAACTAAATGTCGAGTTTGAACATGTAACGTCATTTCTCGGAGATTTTAAAATGTCTTGACCATTCATTCGGTACGTAGATTACAAGCTATAGTGAACTAAAAAAATAATATTAATGAATGAAGGGTTTTATGGTATATTGCCTGTAGGGGATTCTCTGTGGCCAGTAAGCAACAC
>JALPQI010021637.1:0-21627 GCA_025490895.1 Thaumatotibia leucotreta
TCTTTTTGTTACTTTCAACTCTCGCTACTGTAATTTACGGTAGGGTAAATTGCTAGTAACTGGTCACTCTCCAGTAACTGGACACCTTACATAAAAAATTAACTCTATGCACTTATAATTAGAATTAATTTTGGAAGAGGAAGAGTGATTTACATGACATGATTTATTGACATGACACACCGTTTTAAAATGAATACTAACGATAAGCACATAGTATTCATTTTTATAAGGTGTCTAGTTACTGGAGAGTGGCTAGTTACTAGCAATTTACCCTATAATATATGAAATTTTACCTTCCAATAAAATTATTATTATGTTTCCTAGACTTCGGATATCTTCAGGATGTGAGAGCGTAGCGTCTCCCAATGACCGATAGATGCCGCTAGCGTCTATGAAGCCGCTCCACAGCCCGTAGCGCGCCGCTGTGACGTAGTTTCCGCCCAGACAGCTTCCTGTAACCAACCAGCTCGCACCCGGCGACTCGCCGCCATTTCATTGTTGAGGAGAATGTAAAGGTTGATAAAATATTGCCACCAGGAAGGCATTATCCAGATATCCGAAGTCTAGGAAACATAATAATAATTTTATTGGAAGGTAAAATTTCATATTATGTGTTCCGTTCGACTTCGGATATCTTCAGGATGTGAGACCTGTCTATTATCTCCTGGTGGCGAGTCAGCGGGTGCAGAAATGTTAGGGCTCTACTGCCCTAAAACAACCAATGAATTTTGACGTGTAGTCAATAAAATTAAGAATACATGATGCATCGCTTTGCATTCAGAGGTTAAGAATAGGCTCAAACGAGGCTTTTCGGTTAGGTAGAGTAGATATCCGCAGATTATATATAGGACTTACTTATCCGCAGATTTTACACATAAGTTTCACATAATATTTTCGGTAATTTATACGAATTGACACGTCCAGAATACCGGGTTCATATTTTGATGTTATCGAATTTAGAACGGAATTTCAGACAGAAAATAATTAAGTGAGAATTATTAGAATAATTGTCTACGTATAATACAGTACAGTGTAAGGTCATGGACTCTAGACTCGGTATTAACATTCCATATGTGGGTTTCTCTCTGATGTCGTACAGCTGTTCAGATTAAAACTAGTATTCTTTAAGCGTTTAATCAAACAGGCACCTTGAAGGCGAAGGTTTCGCCAAATAAATACTTTACAAATAATATTAATCAGAGATTATCGTTCGCTACGCTAAATGCGATAAAATATGTGAGGATATTTTCGTTACTTGATTTGATGAGATAGCTGGCAGACGATGTTATTTTTAGCGTACGACGATGACTATTTTCCATATGGGCGTACCTGTTTTTACTTTGGAGAAACGCCAACGGAACACCAGCAGACTTTTCTTTTGATCTGGTCAGTCAGCGTCGGTGTAGTAGCGTTCCGCTTACCTAAACGCATCGTGCGTTCAGTTAGGGCCAGTAGACCGAGGTATACTGTGGCACGTGGGCGTTTGAGGTGAGCGAACAGGTCGATGGACGGGGTACCCTAGCGGGTGAAGATCTGCTCAGTGGCCTCCGGGCGCTGGTGCCGCTCGGGGGCGCAGAGTCCCCTAGCTCGTCCGTCGACTTTCTGAAAGTACCGACCTGTAGGTATATGAACCGAACTGGTTCCGTAAGTTGTGAACCTGTAGTGCGTAGGCAATTCCCTGATGCCAATACTTTCTGCGTTGGTCGTTGTAACTAATAATCATACTAACTATCGATCTCCTCAGGTTCTCCTTAAGTTTTAAAGAGTAGTTTTTTTTTTTTTTTTGGAGTCGCAGTGCAAGTTCCCTGTTGGAGACCACGCACCGGCTTCCTGTTGAGGACCGACTGAGAATGCGGTGCGTTGATCAATATACTCAGTATAGTGTTTCCTTCTTACCTCGATATGAACGTATTTTATTACGTTCTTAATCCACCATGGGAGATTCCCTCAAGAGTCCGGTTGGCAGATGAGATGGGAGCTGGCATGGGACTCTGTAATCGCCCGAAGCAGTGTTAGGGCCTGCGATAGTGCAACCAGCCTCCATGGACGCCCAAGTTCGTAAGGTTGAGTCCGTCTAGGAGCGCACGGCGTTGGACGCGAGACACTGTCTCGCAACTAATCATTTACCTTATTTTCCCTGCAGGACGCAAATGTTGTGGTTATGGTTTGAGTAAGGGTTGTAACGTATTTCAGGTAGTATATTTGCTAACCTAGGTTGATGGGGGTGGATCTGGTAATCTGTACTCCTTTTTCGACTGGATTGCTATCAGGAAATAGTCTTGATAGGTGATCAAACGTTGGTCAGAAATGTATCATGTGGAAGCAGTCACGGACGTATCCAATTGTTTACTTACAAATAATATTAAGTATACTAAAACTGCCTAGGACCGGAGTCAGAGGTGAACAGTCGTGTTGGGGACCAGGACTTTCTTTGGGTCGTTGCGCTAGAGGAGTAAGTAAGTTCAGCTATTAATATGGGAGACCTTTAATCGGCTCTGGGAAAGAACAATCTGTGTAGGGACAGCACCGGGCATAGCAATACGCTTAGATAAAAACGGAGAATTTATATTCTGTGACGAGTATACCGGTGTTTCGAGCTATCTCTCCATGGCCTCTTTCCTCGAGCAGCTGTATCTCGAGCTCGCTTACGACCGGGGGATTTTTGTCCCAAATTTGTTTATTGCCCTCGGAGAAATGGTCCGTTTTATGAGGAGGAACCCGTATTGTTGGAGAACGAGTGCGAGTAGAGAGATTATAAGAAATCTGTTTCCAAACCTTGTCAATACCATCAGTTTTCAGAAAGCAGGCCCGCGGATTTGAGTGTCTGAGGAATCCGGGGCTGATCAAACATTTGTAGAATAACATGAGATATTACGTTACAGATTCCATTCATTGTCGAACAGGTCTTCGGTTTGGTGCAGTGTGCACTAAGTTTTCCTGCTTCTGGTGTATTGGATCGTGGGAGACTGCAGATAGTATTTGAATATAGATACAACGTACAGATTTCCTATAGAACAATAGGACGCAGTTCCTTGTGACTCGGTCAGCCACTACAACGGATCCTCGATCGAGAACGAGGGATCTGCAATCCCCCCAGCTGCAGTAGGCACGTGTATGTCTATCAGGGACACCCGAAGCAGGAGCACCAGACTGTGGTTTGCAATGCTTCCGCTCGGCAGGCGGCGCCAGGGTGGTTGCCGGCATCAGCTTGGTTACTTACGTGATATGGGGGGCCAAACTGACAAGAGTCGTTGGCGCTTTCGCGTTGGGCAGAGCTTCCACCGTATGGCGAATATCGCGGGCGGTGGCGTCATCCGGCCAGTTGGCAGCCGGCAGCGAGGCGTTATCGTGGCGTCATTGTATCGGCTTGGCGGGCCACTGTAGTTGCACAATGAACTTCATCGGACCAATTGTATTGTGACTTGTAGCGCCATTGCGGTGGTCGCGTGAATGTAGCGGTTTCGTGATCGGCAGCAACATTGAGGTGGGTTATACCGCCATGCCTGGACAACATCAGCATCAGCATCGAACGGCAGTATTATTACCTGTAATGTCATCATGGTGACTATAATTTCGTGGCCAGCGGTGTCCCGTGGCACCCGGTGAGGTCAATACCGATGGTGCCGTCGCGACGACTAGTGAAGTCGGGACCGGTGGCGTGGTTGCGGCAGCCAATGAGGCGAGGACCGGTGGCACCGTTGTAGCGCCCAGTGAGGTCGGGATCGGTAGCATCGTAGTCGCACCCCGTCAAAAAACGGGATCGGTGGTGCCGGCATGGCACTCAATGACTTTAGTACCTGTGGCACCCACGTGGCGAGCAGTGAGCTCAGGACGGGTGGTGCCCACGTGGCAGCTAGTGACGTCGGGGCCGGCGGTACCGGCATGGCGTCAGTGAGGTCAGGGCCGGTGGTGTTCACGTGGCGTTCAGTAGCGTCGGGACCGGTGGCGGCCAGCGTCGGGACCGATGGCGTCCCCGTGACAGCTAGCGACGTCAGGCCCGGTGGCACCAACATGGCAGCCAGTGGAGTCCCCGCCCCGGTGGCACCGTCGTGGCGGCCAGTGAGGTCGGGATCGGAGGCGCCCCCGTGGCGGCCAGTGAGATCAGGACCGGTGGCGCCCATGTGGCGGCCAGTGAGGTCAGGACCGGTGGCGCCCACGAGGCGGCCAGTGAGGTCAGGATCGGTGGCGCCCAGGTAGCGGCCAGTGAGGTCAGGACCGGTGGCGCCCACGAGGCGGCCAGTGAGGTCAGGATCGGTGGCGCCCAGGTGGCGGCCAGTGACATCAGGACCGGTGGCGCCCAGGTGGCGGCCAGTGAGGTCAGGACCGGTGGCGCCCACGAGGCGGCCAGTGAGGTCAGGATCGGTGGCGCCCTGGTAGCGGCCAGTGAGGTCAGGACCGGTGGCGCCCACGAGGCGGCCAGTGAGGTCAGGATCGGTGGCGCCCAGGTGGCGGCCAGTGACATCAGGACCGGTGGCGCCCAGGTGGCGGCCAGTGAGGTCAGGACCGGTGGCGCCCACGAGGCGGCCAGTGAGGTCAGGATCGGTGGCGAACATGTAGCGGCCAGTGAGGTCAGGATCGGTGGCCGGGACCGGTGGTGCCCACGTGGCAGCCAGTGGCGACCACGTGGCGGCCACTCATCACAATATTCGTCGCCATCCGCAGACTAGACTCCTTGGGTTAATAGAATATCATTAAGCTAACTCACCCATCGATCCGAGAGCGGAAAACGTAAAGAGTACCCAGGTCCAGCTGCAGCTCCCGGCGGCGGCGGCGGAGCGCGGGGTGGGCCCCGGCGCGCCCGGCCGCGGCGGCGACACGGCGGCGCCGGCGACGTGGCGGCGCGCAGGACGCTCCCCGGTCGGCGCCGGCTCCCCGGCGGCGCGCGGGCCGCCCCCGGCCGGCGGCGCCGCGCTGCCCGCGGCGACACGATGTAGCGATGCACGTTCCCTCTCGTCGGGTGCGGAGCGGCTTACGTTACCGTATGAGAAGTAACGCGATCGAAAACACGCGTCAATCGGACGATTTCCTACTTAAATCTCGGAAACGCCTACGACTGAACGACGGTAACGTTTAAAACACGATCGTGGTCAAGAACGTATTTCGCCAGAAAAAGTGGGTAGATCGAAGTCGCCTTGAAAATTGCGCGACGGACGATAAATCGGTTCGAAAATACTTCGGGAACTCGATTATTCGAAATGAAATTTTAAAATTCGATTCTAAAATTTTCGTCGTAAATATTTAACGATAGACCACTTTCTTGACAATTAGCGAAACACTTCAAATGACTTCCTTAAATTCACTTCAAATGAATAACTTTTCTGTTCGAGCAGAAGTTCCGAAATATAATTACTGGGAATTAAGTCGATCGAGAAGTTAAAGACCACGTGTCGAATTTAAATAAAAATATGCGGACCTTCGGTCCAAGACGGTCGACGAAACAATGAAATGGCGGCGAGTCGCCGGGTGCGAGCTGGTTGGTTACAGGAAGCTGTCTGGGCGGAAACTACGTCACAGCGGCGCGCTACGGGCTGTGGAGCGGCTTCATAGACGCTAGCGGCATCTATCGGTCATTGGGAGACGCTACGCTCTCACATCCTGAAGATATCCGAAGTCGAACGGAACACATAATATCATCTATTCACAAGGGGTTTAGAGTCTAATCAGAGATGTTTAATGGTGACAGAAAAACAAACGATTGTGATACGTTCACGGTAAATGATCCTAGTATAGTTTGAGAAATTTTAAACAAGTTAAATTATAATAATATACAATCTATATTTATTTATTGTATTTCAAAATGGCATAATTTGCCTTAACTACTCCTGCGGGTGTCGTAAGAGTCGACTAAGCGATTGAAGTGTCACTGACCATTTTTTTGATAACGATTGATGATGGGCAGCAGCGTCATCATAGTGGACACATTACTGCGATCGCCAATCCGCTTGCCCAGCGTGGCGATTATGGGTATTTACCTCCTAATGCGTCTATACGTCAGCGGACTATCATAGGCTGATGATGTGATGTGATAATTTGCCGCACTAAAATGAAACATCAAGTACATAGTGACAACCCTAGACCGAGGAAGCATCGCACATGTTGAGCTTAGAGGAATCCTCGACGATTTGTTAAGAAAATAGAAAACAGTACAATCTACGTGAACTCGCAAAAGTAGCACATGCTCTTGTAAATTTTCTTTGTTGCAGAATTTATGCACCTAAGAGTGTTGAGGCTGTGCGGAAACTGGTGGCACGTGGCTTCAAGGCTTGCCGATACATCTCACGTGGCTTCATTTTCCGAACAAACTATACCCATCACAGTCGAATAAAAAAATATGTACCTAAATAAATATGTATGATTTTCCATACCTTTTGACTTTGACACATATCGTGAAACAAGTGAATAATGCAAGTTTTTATGTTTGTTTTTTTAGATTTTACTGACGATTGGTATAATTATTTGACAAAGGCCTTTAGTCAAAACAAAATCTAAAATCACAATTAAATTTGTGTATTATGAAATCATATTCTGAATTTCTGGGTTTTATTTTGGATGATCAATGTACATGGAAAAATCATATCGATAAAGTGTGCTCGAAAATAAATAGATTTGTATATGCCTTATGGCGATTGACACGTATAACGGATTTGAAAACCGCAGTAATGGCATACCATGCTTTTGTGGTATCCAATCTAAGGTATGGTATATTGCTTTGGGGGAATTCATCGTGTATTCAGAAAGCCCACGTAGCACAAAAACAATGTATCAGAGCAGTCTGCAATTTGCCTCGTAGAACCTCCTGTGTTTATTCTTTTATCAACCTAAAATTGTTAACAGTCCACTCCATTTATATATACGAAGTTTGTGTTTTTGTCAAATTGCACCCCAATATGTTCATCACGAAAAAGGATACAACGCACTTTAATACAAGATATCCTGACAGGCTGGTGCTCCCAAGTATGAACACAGTTATGAAAAACAAAAATTGTTACGCTATGTGCGTCAAAATATTTAACAAACTACCTAATGAGTTCAAACATCTACCACTCAATAAATTTAAAAATCAACTGTATTCTTATCTTGTTGATAAGTGTTACTATAGTGTGAAAGAATTTCTAGATGATTCGGTTTAATGTTTGTAATTTCCAATAGTTCACGTTTGTAATTTAATTAATATAATTATATTGACTTTTAAATAATAATGCATGTTTAAATAAATCAATTAATTTTAAACTTTTAATAACATAATTTGCATGGCTTTTTAAAGCCTAAATGTGTTTAGCGCTATAATTATTATGTATCAACACCATTGTACCACATTTAATGGCAAATAAATATATTATTATATTATATTATTATTATATTTTGTGCAACAATTTTAGGCATTGAAAAAGAGCGATAAACTCATTTTTTTTATTAGCGATGATCAATACAAATAATATCGTTTAAATTTGCCCCCTTTTACTGCTGCTAAAGGTTGTCAGACAGAGTACTTATACCTTAAAGTTTATATAACTAAATTCGTAACACAACTGACGCGATCGTGATTTTTGTTTTGAATAATGCCTTAACTATGTATTTTTTAGCAATCGACCGATAAATAATTAATCTCACGAATATTTAGTCATTACGCGATAAATACGAACAGTGCAGAATATACCAACATTTCTTACTAATATTCACTGCTTTGTTTAGTTATTCACAAGCGCGTAAAATCTCCTTTTACGTAATGGAAGCTGAGTAAAATTTTAATTAACAAATCGGTTGTTACACATATTGAAATAGACAATTCCAAAGTTGCCGTACATAGCCATACCATGACTTCGTCGTTAATGTTAGGTTGTACTCGATACGCAAAGCAGGTCATCGCATTCGTTCTAATTTTATTTATGTAGGTATCTATCGAGTGAAACCTAACGTATCTTTACTTTCCAACTTATTATACGGCTACTGCATAAATCTTGAGTAGCACCGTGTAGTACAAACATGCTACGGGCTACGACTTAACACATCTACGAGCGCGTAGCAATGCTTCAAGCGTAGACATATTTTGGGACAGAAATCTACAAGATTGGCAAGCCTCAACGCCATTATATAGTACGAAAAATTCTGTACAAAAAAAAACAAATATATAGTGCTATAGGGTGGTCGTTTCTGAGACCGGTGCCCAATAAAGGGTTAAGAAAGGGTTTACTATAAATAAATAAAAATCTTATATTATCCTAATCGACCTAGTCCCATGGAAAGCTCAATGAATGCTTGTGATGTATGTACTCGTATAAGTATCTAGTACTTAAATACATAGGCAACCACAACCAAGGAACAAATATTTGTGGTAAAATTGAAGCAATCTTCTATTCTCACTCCAATCGAGTTGTCTTAGAAGCGACAGACAAAGTTGTCGCAAATTAAGCATTTAACACTGGATTTTATCACATAAACTAAAAAATATGAGCAAACAGTTCACTTTGTTTGACACGATACTTCTTTCAGACGATTATTGTCCAATTCAAGGCAAAGGCAAAGGATTTTCCTATTCGGGATGATAATCTATTTGTGTTTTGCAGGTCTATTGTTAGTTTAAATGAAAGAACCATTCTGGCTAAATAAAATCGACAAGAGTTAAGTTTCATATCTGTATTATCTATCCTTATATTTTCACGCGAAAATTGCTGAAGCGCAAAACCCCAACAAAGTACAAAAAGAAATTTCGAAACTATGACACACTGCCGCAGAAGAATCTCTTTTGTTTGAAACGAGCAAAAATACGGTTTCCGCAACATTAGGCGGAATCTGTCGCCGGCTACAAAAAGCCTTGCTGGAATAACCTCGCCTGAATCGAAAATTTATTTACTCCCCTTTGAAAAGCAAAAAAGCGTACGAAAAATGTGTAAAGAGTATGCTTACGTCGTTTTAGCATGAGCGTCTTACTCGATACAGGATGCTCGTGAGCACTGCGAGAGATTTTGATGTATTCCTGGGTGCTTAGCCAAGTTGCCAATCGCTAACGCTTAATCGTCAATCGTAAGCGAAAGGCAGCTAACTGTCTTTGTCGCACTAATATGCAAGAGTGACAGAGAGGGAAAACTACGATACGCTACCAAGCGCTAGCGATTGGCAACTTGGCTAAGCATTCTGACCATATTTGGAGTCGTAGTCTGTAGTTGTAGGTAATGTAAAATTGTCCGGATTCGGCTTGGTTTGAGACATGATCAACCTTTTTTCGAAACAAGTTTTTCGACGTAACTCGTCATGAAACTTCTTATTGATTACGATGCTACCACTACCACAATGTGTTCTAATATTCTCACACCTTTTGCCTGACAATAAAAAAATAAAATTAACGACTTAACGAAATAACCTGTGACTAAAATTAAAATAAAAGATTTTAACAAATTATTGCTAAGTATTGATTTAAACTTTCACGATTATCAATCATATTTTAACGACAAACGAGACTTAATCGCGTAACATCATCATCATCATCATCATTATCATCATCATCATGATATCAGCCGAAAGACGTCCACTGATGAACATAGGCCTCCCCCAAAGATTGCCACGATGACCGGTCCTGCGCCATCCGCATCCAGCGGAATCTAACGTTTAATTTTATCCTGACGTTTTGGGCATGACGTTACACCCGTGGTAGCAGGCAGACCGCGATTACGACCCATTTGTCGTTAAAGTATATGAGAAATTGTTGCTATTATAAAAAGTACTGGAAATGTTACAAAGTGTACAAACATTTTTTTTCTGACATTTTCATGTTAGGTTATGTGAAGAGGAAGGCCTCCTGATCACATTTTACTGTCCACCATGTCCTTCAAACTCCCACAACCCATTAGAAGAGGGAAACCCAAAAAGACATGACTGGACTTAATCAAGAAAGACCTAAAGTGCTGTAATGTTTCTGAAGACGACACGTCAGACAGGGCAAAGCGGAAAGAGAAGACGAGGAAGGCAGACCCCACCATCAGATGGGAATAATAATTGCCAAGGAGAGAGAGAGATTTCATATTAGGTCACGTAATATTTTTTGTTTATTTTCACGTCTAGAATGCATAGTTGAAATCGCGAGCACCCTGTACACAGAAGACCCTTGTGTTTCCAGAATGCTTAAAACCTTTTGGCTGCGATGGTTTCGTACCTTTCGTAATGGGTTGTATTCACGATTCCGGATACAGGTACATTTGTAACGGTCGATTCCGTCTCTATACTTACCAAACCTCGTATGTTACACACTCATTGGATAGAAAAAACACCCATATTTAGAATGACAGAATGGTGACAATCCTATGAATTGATTGGTGTAGATTCGAGGTCGGTAAGTATAACGACAATTTTGCTTTCAGGGTCTGAGTTGCAAATGTTTTAGTAGCTGCATTATTTATTATGTACTTTACAATTGAGTTTGGTTGGTTTCAGTACAAATTTTACAGTTAGTGTAATGGGAAGAGTAATGTATTAGGTTTATTTTGTTTTCAAAAGTATTTTGGCTTTCAATGACACTACATTAAATATGTAAGTATTTTATCGTTCACGATGTTATGGCCGCGTGGTGACGTCAGCAAAATACATTTTGTTTTTCATTGCTCATGCTCGGAAAGCGGGTTGTTGTTTATCTATGATACGGGTGGAAAACGATGCGTCGCGACCCTTGGGTTGCAAAAAGATATGTTCCTATTAGTGCTCGCCTTGTAAACTTGTAAGCACAAACCCGAACAAAGTGCCAACAATACTCTTAAGCACAACCTCATCAATTACATCAACATTAACACATTGACACTTGTTAACTTATAATACACGCACCTACCTATTGTTATATTTTATATTGTTTCATTCACATTGTTAAATCTCATTGTTTCATTAATTTTAATATGAGAAAATGTAACGGCATAGTAATTTTCATATATTTTTATTTGTCATCATACCCTCAACAAATTAGGGGCCAAACTGAAAACCAGCGCTGGACGTCAGTCTAGCATATGCAGAGCTTGGTACCCACTGCCAACATGAACTGCTGAATGCATGTTTACCTATTAAATTATAGTATAAGTTAACCTAGCATAAGTTCAGTACCTACACCTACTAATATAGATCTAAATCTTTCAATTGTATTTTTTTTTTATTGTGTACAAGTTCATGTTTCGGCAATAAAGTTATTTGAATTTGAATTTGAATTTAGAAACAAATCGAAGATATTAGTTCTTGGTTGCTAGTTTTTGTTTTAATTTGTAGCGATAATCGTAAGTTAAATATGTCAATTCATTAAATTATTTTAATTTTTTAGTTAAAATTTAAGTGTTTTGATTTTATATAGCGGTGACCAAGAGGAACAAACCTATCAAGCGCCAAACTACCAGGGTGCTTAGCCAAGTTGCCAATCGCTAGCGCCTGCTAGCGCAACGTAGTTTTCCCTCTTTGTCGCACTAACATGAAGCAGTGACAGAGAGGGAAAACGACGATGCGCTAGCAAGCGCTAGCGATTGGCAACTTGGCTAAGCATCCTGGTCGGAAATGGGTGCCTTTCCACCCTTGGTTAACAATCTACTATTTTTTGTTGTCTTTTGTTTTTACCTGGGGAATCCGTTACAGATACCACCCGGCTCGGGAGCAACCGGGTGGTTATGTCCGACTCGCACGGAAAACCCTTGGGGTGTTCTACCTCTCGCTCTGTGTGCGGGGCTTTGGAAACGCTGCTGCACACCTCCGAGAAATTTTGACACTACCCCAACTCTTCCCGTGGGTGTCGAAAGAGTTGACTAAGGGATTGAAGTGTCGTTGACCATTCATTTAGTTTTTGAAGATGGCATAGGCAGCAGCATCATCATAATGGACGCGCTGCTGAGATCGCCAATCTGTTTGCCCAGCGTGGTGATTATGGGCATGTATCTCCTAATACGTCTATAGGCATAGGTAATAGGAAAGACCTATGTCTAGCAGTAGACTGAGATAGGGTGTTCTGTGCAGGTACGTTCAATCATACATACATAAACGCTCTTGACACGATTTTGATACGATTTATATTTTTGCTAATAATATAAATCGTATCAAAAGCAATTCGACATAATAAGTTTTCCTTATTTGATAAAAGATTGATGCTGCTTCCCATCACCAATCGCAATAATTAAAATAAGCGTCAGTGACACTTCAATCCCTTAGTCGACTCTTACGACACCCGCAGGAAGAGTTGGGGTGGTGGTGGCAAATGTATTCTTGGGCTAATCAACTTTTCGATCGACACTATTTTCTCCCGTAACGCAGCTGACAATTTCATCAAGTTTGCCATAAAAAAGTTGTATATTGCAGTTTGCATATTGTACATGCGTTAGGCCTCACATAAGTTCACATTCGATACATTTAGGTTACAACGGTTTTTCATTGTATTGTGTTTGTAAGTTCATGAAAAGTAACGTAGGTGACAGAAAATATGTCGATGTAAAAGTTGATTGGCCTTTTATTGCCGTCACCACACGGCCACTGTACTTAACACTTGAAGTAAATAGGTATCATACCACAGACATACCTTATTACCTATACAAAATCTAATTAACACGATTACGGGTATTATTTTAGAACGCAATGAAATGTATTATAAGCAGACTTTAAATCAAAGAAATAAAATGATTTCTAAGCTTATCAAAGACATTTCTTATTAAAACATAATCTGTCAACAAGGAAGAACCCAAAGGTTGGTTTTCCCCTATTTTCCCCTGTATTTGCATAAGGTATTGAGTTGAAAAAAGCAATCGGAGAATCGTCCCTTATTGACAAAACGTGACCTTTGAGAAGGAAAAATGATAGAAATAATTCTGCACGGAAATTCAACTTCTAAAAATGGTAAATGTTTACAATGTTTATATTTGTTTCGAGTTCCGGGAGAGATATATTTTACGTTGTCCATTCCGGATGCTGATATCAAATAGGACTTCAGGTGCATACAAATGACACCTATCAATGACTCGAGCGAGGTGTCATTTGTATGGAAACACATCCTCGCACATCTCTGGCTCTGGTGGAAACGCAGCCTAATAGTCAAGGAGCGGAATTTTCATAGCCAAAATCTAACTGTCAAAGGGATCGACTAAACGATTTTATCGACTTGATGTTACGGAATATCCAATTACTAACTCAAAAGATTATTCTATAGCATTTGACCTCTTTTATAAGACTAAATAAATGTGATTTATGAAGTTCCTGTGACATAGTTCCTTGTAGCCTAAAGTCAATTGGTTGACTGTGTTTCGTAAAACATTACTTTTCGACATAATTAAGTATCACATAAAGCACCGTGGAAAATCTCCGTTAATTTTCACTTACTTAAGCCAGTCAAAGAGATAGGTTTAAAATTTCAAGCAGGAAATTGGGGTAAGAGCTTCCGTGACACGAAAATACTTGTCCTCAAATTAGATTCATCAGCTAGAGACAACGTTAGCACTTTAAACCTTTAAAAGCTTTATCAAATTTAGAACATCGCTGCACGCTGATAGATTGAGCTATAAGGTACACCCGGCTAAGATCGGATCTAATGTAAGATCGGATGACCGCAATAACTACTAAAATAGTAGTATATTTTCCTCACTGGATATTATGCATGACGCCATTTCACCCCGCCCCTCTCGCTAGTACGCATGCAGCAACCGCTCAGTCGCATCAGTCGTGAGCTACGAACGTTTAAAAAAATGAATTTTTTCGAGAGTTTTTGGAGATCCGATCTTTATGCACCTTCTTCTCCTTATTTTAGAGTTGAAATTAGATACTAGTCCGATCTTAAGCCAAGATGGTTTTTCGGTTGGGTGTCTTGAAAAAAAATAGTGCAAGTTTGAGTGTCGATTACTCCTAAACTATTCGGCTGAGCGGCATGAAATAAATTTATATTGGAAGCTTGATTTCTTTTTTATCGCGTACAATACTAGTGATCGTTATCAACATGCGGTGTTGGTGGCAAAGTATGGTTCGCAGTAAAATCAAATACACAGGTATTTTATCAATTATTAAAATTTCAGAGATAATAGTAATTTTAATTAAAATAATTAAATACCTACCCATGTTTTTATCACTTATTCAAATTACACTGATTAATCGAGTAAACGACTAAAATGCATTAAACAGATTCGGCTGTCAATCGTTCACGTCAAATTGAAAAATCTATACGAGTAATATAACACTGATCTTACTCCATTTGAAATAGTTACTTGAATATTCATTTCGAATTAAATAAAGACTTCGCAAAATGTCATTTAAAATACTATTATGTTACATGAATTAATGACATTAGATTTTTTCTTTTTTAAAGTAGGATAAAATTTGTATGTATCCTAAGAAGAGTACATTTTTTTAAAAGTACGACTAAAAGAACAAAATAGCATTTTCACATTTTGTTACTTTTTCTGTCAACCATAGCCAATGCCACCTAAAGTGCACGTTGATAACGATCACTATACATTACACATCTGTAGGTAAAAGTTAGTGAAAATAAATTTATGATTTTTTTTGAGACATTATTTCAACTCACCGAAAAATAGTCCGGTCTTACCCGGGTGTACCTTACATAATATGTAGGCATCTGACGGCCTCCGTAGCTCACTTTGAAAAAAAAAAAACATAAATCAAAACCTTCAGTGAAAACAAAATTTAACGTCATCATTTTTGTGTTACAAATTTAAATTTTGTGAGTACGCGTCGTTTGGCCGAGGGTGCTCCGGACGAGGACTCTCTTAATGGGTCGAAACATGTCGAGCAATCATCGACTTAAATACGTGAGTAACCCGTTTCGATAATATTGTAATACCATATTTCATTTGAATAAAGTTTTGAGTTGAAATGAGTATTCCTCGTGTTAATTTTAAACACTTCGTTCGTGTTTTACGGTATTATATGCAGAAAAAATTGACTTCCATCACTTGTAGGGGTTTCCAGAAAGTGAATAATTATAATTAGTATCACTAACTTTCGTAACACGACTGACGCGATGACTAATTTTTGTTTTTGCAATCGCCCGACCATATAAATTATTATGACTAACGTAACACAATGGATACGATCGTAGCTTGAGTTGATATCACATCACATCATCAGCCTGTGATAGTCCACTGCTGGACGTAGGCCTCTCCTACTAACTATGCGTATAGACGCATTAGGAGGTAAATGCCCATAATCGCCACGCTGGGCAAGCGGATTGGCGATCGCAGTAATGTGTCCACTATGACGACGCTGCTGCCTATCACCAATATTTTATCAAATAACGGTCAGTGACACTTCAATCCCTTAGTCGACTCTTACGACACCCGCAGGAGGAGTTGGGGTGGTGACAAATGTATTCTTACTGCCGTCACCACACGGCCAATATGAGTTGATATCGATAAGATAAAATTAACTATTAGGCATTTAAACCATGATTGATGTACATATGTACCTTTAATGCTTCAAATCCCAACCTAAACTATTTGCATAATTTTAAGACAGGCTGACATTTATTAGGACTGAGTGTTAATATTTTCAATGTCCCAATATGTGACATTGAAACTTGTACTGAGGTGCCATCTATTGGGACTGACAGTAAAAGCACCTGACACTTACTTATACAACGGAGTTGACTAAGAAAATTTGCAATTTTGAGAAGTTTTGATATTGTAACCCTATAAAATAAATACTATTTAACAAAACCAACAAACTCCATCCCAAAACACATGTCAATACTTTATGTAGATTTATATATGAGCAAGATATCGTGATTCAAATAAATATTCTCTATTAACATGTTGCGCACTGGGCCTTCCACTTTATGTACATTTTTTTTGTTATCGACCCATAAAAGAGACACGGCGATACTCGCCCAGCTATCAGCTGTCAACGCCGGGCGAGTATCGCCGTGTCTCTTTTATTTACACAGGAGTGCGTATCTTTTGTTTGTGTTTATAGCCGATAGTTCGTAGCTTAGTAGCTCGCGGTGAGACCAGTGCCTAACGGATATGTACAATTCTGCTTTGTCCAATGGCTAAGGACACCCTGTATAATATACCGTGAGAAACAGTTTCTCACGGTTGCAATAAGTTCCCAACTTTGAACGGTGGCCTATTCCAACTCTGGCCGAACTACCTTAAGGTATTACAGTTTTCCTGAAAGTTCTCGCCGTTTATGCATAGATAACTGGAAATTTTCCCGTCGAATGGCGAATTGGGCTAGATAAAACTTCTACGTAAAGTTCCTCAATATTATTTTGATCAGTTCATAGGAGGGACGATTCTTTTAAATGACTAATCAACGATACACACGGATATCGGTAAAGTAAAAAAATCATCCCCACTTTACATGTACCCGATTTTTTTACTGTATTTTTATTTACCTTTTTGGCGGCGTGGTTAATAATTGTATACCTATCTGTACCAAATCGCACTTTTCTAGTACTTTAGCAAGTTCATGGGCCGCCAACTTCTCGTGCATATTTTTTTATTTGCTTCTTTTTGCTACTGACAGATATTTTTGGTCAAAATAATCAAGGCCTTCAGTCAAAACAAAATTCACCGCGGTTTCCATTGTGTTGCAAAAATATATAGTCATACAAACTACATGGATAACTTCGTAACACAAAAATGTGAAATTAAGTTTTATTTTCATAGCAACTGTCAACACAAATTTTTTTGTATACCTGCTCGTATAGTTCGGGAAATATTATTTGACCGACTCTTATCCTACTTACGACCTTTTGTTTTGTATCATTAACAATAGAAAAGTGCTGCTTATTATTTTGTAAGTGTTAATGCAAAACATAAGGTCATAAGTGAGAAACAGTCGGTCAAATAATATTTCCCGAACTATAATAATATAATATATGTGTATCAACATAAAAACTAGTAGAAAGAATAGCGATCTATTTATAATGCAATGGTCATTAAATTCTCTTAACAGCTCACGGTAAGTGCTATTTCATTCCTGAACAGTACTTACTTTGATTTGTTACGTCATTCACCCACGACCAATGCGGAAAAGGACACAAGGTAACAAACGCGGGTCTTACGTCCTTTCAAAATACCGAAACTGTAATAATTGCCGGGTGAGATGATAATATTCTTAGACTTTTGCCAAATTGCTACAGATTGTATAGTTTCCAAGAAAATTGTATTCATTATATCACAGTTTTGGCTACTGGAAGGATTGTAAATGCGTGACCCGAATGAGAGAAGCTTAGTTTTCTGTTACATTTAACATTTAGCAATGAACTATTCAAGTACGTAATAAAGATGAAATATGGATATTAAGAATTCTATGAGATTATTTAAGAAAAAGCTGTAGGTAGTTAAGTATTAGGATCGATAGCAAAAAAGGCATTTAATGAAAACAATTTTTTTTGTCATAATTTTTCTGTTACAACTATTGGTAGTGAAAAAAGGCGACAAATTTAAAATTTTCCATTATGAGCAATTAACAATACGGGCTGATTTTTTTTAATATGACGCCGTTTTTTACTGCCAAAGGTTGTTGGACAGACTACACACCATAATTAGTATGATTAATTTTCGTAACACAATCGACGCGACCGTGATTTTTGGTTTGATTAATGACTCAACTATTTAAAAATTTTATGCATTTTCGACTTATGTTTAAAGGTCATTGGGCATTTTCGACCCAAGGTCATTGGGCATTTTGTGCGGGCATATATATTTATTATGATCCACTGCGTACACAAACGAAATAGGGCTAGGAATGTAGGTAAATGTAAGTACTACTGAGTGGTATGAGTCGCGGTTTTGCACGGCGAAACCAGAAAAGTAGATCACAACCGTTTCCGCAAACGGAACTCAATTACAGTTGGTCTGTTGGGTTCCGTTTGTCAACTTCGGATCCAACCTTCGAAAACCTTTTGTTTCGGATCAAACATCTTTTAGAATTTCCTCTTCAGAACGCCTGGTATTACTAGCCCGCGTACAAGTATAGTCTTTTCTACGGCACATAACTGAGTGGATTTAGCGAACCGACTTTAATTAAAGACTTAAAAGTAAAAAAACACCTCTAGTCAATTTTACAATGACAATCGAAAGAATGGAAAAAAGTAACAAATTCATCTTAGGTCATCATCATTTATTTAAGAGCTTGGCTCTTGTCGGTGGAGTAATTTCCATTCTATTTTATTCTCTGCCTTTTCCTTCAGCTCTCTATTATAAGTTTCAACTTATATAGTTTCAATTGCTCCATGTGGGCTCTCCGTGGTCTTTTTTTTCTCTTTTTCCTTCTTCTTTTTTATCTTTACTTCTATTAAAAATTTAATGAAGTCATCGTGACCAAGTAAAAGAGCTATCATTTTTCCTCTTCTGTTTTCAATCACTTTGAATCATGTTCTTTTTTCTTGGTTCATCTTTAGGTAAAACAGTATTTCAAAAGAAAACATAAGAACTTAATATACCTATCCTGTAACTTATACTCTTATACTATATTACTCGTTTAAAGAAACAATCTTATTTCTATGCGCACGACAACAATTGACATAGCTTATTGAACTACCCGCAATGCTGCACGCAATATATGAACGTAATTACATCGGCTTGTAAGGAGCATGCAGACGTTATTGCTTCTCAGATATGAAGGACGTGACAATATGATCTCTGTAGAGCGAGGAGTGAAGGAGAGTTCAAAGTTCAATTGCCTTTTAGGTTCAATTACGGAAAAAATAAGTAAGAAAACTTACATAAACTTGTTTCTAATACTCGTAATCGACAACCAAAAGAAACATACTGTATACGACCTGACATCATGTGTTACTGCAATCGCAGCGCCACACTGAATAGGTTTGTCAATTATAACATTTGGCAAAAATCTTACTAGTGATTAAAAAAACCGGTTATATGCATGTCGGGCCATACTCAGTATATTTTTTTTATGAAATAAAACTATGAAAACGGATAAACTCGCGTATATTAACTAATTTTAACTTCATTCCGACGTTTCGAACACTATACAGGGTTCGTGGTCTGCGGTGTTTTCATAGTTTTATTTCATGAGTAATCCTCGCGGTAACCGAAGAAAATATTTTTTTTTTTATTATGGCACAACAAAGTGGCTCCACTCCACCTGATCGTAAGTGAAAAGTAGAGCCCAAATCGCGGCGACAACGAACAGGAGACAATCAGTACGTAACCCGTCAGTTGCCACCGCCCTGCTGGCCCGCTACATGCTTCTTCACGCTTCGTTTAAAGGGTTCCAACTTATAGGTATGCGAATAAATGTTCCGTAGTTATTCGAAACCGGCTCGGCCGATTATATTCGAAATACTTAGTTTTATTTTTAAGTATTCCATAAGCAGTACCCATAATATTTTCATATTTTTTGGACCCAGGGATCAAAAGTTAGAGGCGAAAAGTTTTTTTTATTCTGGAGCGATTATCTCCGAAAATATTGACTTTAGAATAAACTTTCTTTTGACCCTTATTATTTTTAAGAGATCACTATACTTACGGGTATCCATACCTACATTCTCAAATTGCCTAAATATTTATACGAGTACAACTAGAAACATTGCACTCGACAATATTGATCAGGTATTATTTACAGCTTGATAATTACTACGATAAGGAACGAAGCCATCGACGTCAGTATTTTCGCCTCATTTTTACGCCGAACACGTACTATCCAAATGTCGTTTTAAAAAGTCTGTCGTCTATATTTTAGTTTCTTGCTTGCTTCCAGCAATATGCCGAACCAATTTCAAAATCGAAACCAAAGTCAAACAATTTTTTAATCAAGTAGCACTAGCAATAAGCATTTTCGAATCCTCTTACCTAGTAACCCTACAACACTGACCCGAGAAGAAGTTACATGTTGGTTATTTACTGACAAGGAACTGAGCGAACCTTCTTTTTTCCGAATACTTTAAGAATTATCTAAAGAAGCTGAAGCGGGACTGAGCTGACTACGTCTCACGCATGCCAAATGAGCTCTGGGTCAAGATTACCACTGAGTGGCAGCCCAACAATACATCTCGAGGCGAAGAACTGACAGACCCCGTCAGTGATGGCGAGATGAACTTGACTCATTTCTTTAGAGGCACTACACTACACAGAACCGAAAACACTGGATAGAAGACCTCTGCTTAGTGGCACAGGCTGCTAATATAATATATACTTCATAGATATACCACAACCACAATGTCGACGGAACCAACAGTGTGTGATCTGACAGTCATCATGCGCCTGCGACTATTGTGTGGACTGTACAACAAGAGAGCCGTGTCGCCGCGCTTCCAACCACTAGCTAAGCTCTACTGTATCACTATCATCGTCATCTTCACCATCTATGTATTCTTTTATCTTCTACGATCCATTTTGCATTCTCCATTACATTACTTGTTCTATTTGTGTTCTTACGGGCAATATCTTTTTGCTAGTATCTCTTCCTTATTAACCAGCGATGAGTATATCTACAAATATTACACTGAAAACAATTTGTCTGACGTCACGTTGGATTCAAGGAGAATTTTTAAGCGTTTGCAGAATACTTTTAAGAAGCTGTTGGCTGCCGCTTCAATTTACTTTGTTGTATACATGGGAATAACTGTCTTATTGTTTAGCACAGTAGTTGGTGTCTTAAACATATTTAAACATGTCATGCCGGTATTTTGGATAGATCTGATTGTAAATAGTTCTTTCACAACTAAGGTGATGGTGATGGCTTTGTTTGATGCTCGGATATTGGTGTTGAAGACTAGGCTCCAGAGATATGGGTTCCGGAATGTTGGGTACAGGCCAGTACAGCCATACTGTGAAGTCTATGACGAAATACTGAACGGACTTGATGCAACCGATATCCCACTGAAACTCTTGGTAAGGGAATATTAATTAACCTAACCTAAGAACTTTCTGTATTCTGTCTTTGCAGATTTTGATGTTCTGGATATCACTTGTCAACCAACTTTTTGTACATGATTCACTTGGTATAACTACCAACATTTACAAAACTGTTATTTGCAAACTTTCACTTGGCAGTGTAGTTTAGAAGTACTTTCAAAAAGATTTTGGTATCTTAAGATGGACTACTACTTTATATAGGACCTACATTAATACTTATTAGAATTCTTATCAACTAAACTCTGAATGAAACGCGTGGCAAGAATACTAAAGTGATGTATTGAAATATATTTACTGACCAAAATTATATTGAGACTTATGTCAGCATAACGTTACGAAGTCTTTCATCATCTCTTGGTCATCATCATTTATATCAATAAATCAATAACAGTGTGTGTAAGTCTATTCTTATCATTATGGCAGGTATGTAGTGTACTATCATTGATTAAGGCACTTGCCTTCCAAATACAAATGATTTTACAGTTATCTATCAGATTGTCTAAAAATAGGAAACCATTTCGTAGATACTAAATAATATCAATATTATCGATACTTTGTAATAACACAGATGTGTTATTCAATCCCTAGAATGTGCCCTGGGGGGCTACCCGAAAATCGTAGTTAATCGCTAAAATTCGCTCGATAGTAAGTAGTGTACCTAACCGGAAAAGATCATCAATTTCGAGGTCGAAACTTATAACCCATAGTGTTAACCAACGTGAATGGAAATAACGAATGAAAAGTAAAGTGACGATGAAGTGTACATTACTCACATTGCTGAAAACTGGTA
>JALPQI010021638.1:0-14388 GCA_025490895.1 Thaumatotibia leucotreta
ATTGTGAAATTATAATAATTGCACTATACAAAAAACTGTAAAGGTAATTATTATTGTTCCAAATAAATTTCTGCATTTTCGCATTTCTTTTCTGTTTTATTTTATTAATAATTACTTTTAGTGGCCAAGAAAAATCCTGCAATGCCGGTCATAATTTGCGGCTACTGAACGCATCATGGAATCTTATGATATGTGGGTAGATAAAGTAGTGTATGCGACTGTACA
The DNA here is from genome assembly GCA_025490895.1 of Thaumatotibia leucotreta. Classification (NCBI taxonomy): domain Eukaryota; kingdom Metazoa; phylum Arthropoda; class Insecta; order Lepidoptera; family Tortricidae; genus Thaumatotibia; species Thaumatotibia leucotreta. The sequence goes on from JALPQI010021638.1 coordinate 226, forward strand.
TAATTAGGCATTAAATCACTCGTGTGATGCTATTATGAAACTCGCCTTCGGCTCGTTTCGTAAACCCACACTCGAGTTTTAATGCCCTTCATTATATACAGTCACATACGAGTAAACAACTATTTTATGTTCGAAATAGTTTTATTTTAAAGTATTCTGAATGCCCACTATTTATGATTTTGTCATATTTTGCGGACCCACGGATCAAGAGTTAGAGGGTTTGGGGGTACCCTTTTTTAATTATCCTGAAACGGTTATCTCCGAAAATGTTGACTTAAGAAAATTGCTTTTTTAGGACCCTTAATATTTTTGAAATACCAACGATACCCCACACTATAGGATTACAGCAAAATAAAATAAATCATTCCCACTTTACGAGTGGGGGAGGTACCCGAAAAATAAATATTTTCTGTATTTTGTTTTACCACTTTGTCGGTGTGATTAATATGTATTTCTGGTACTGACAGCTACTGAGCCATGCTACGGACAGACAGACAGACAGAGTTCCTTACCCACTACGGAACCCTAAAAAGGTAATACCTACATATACGTTAGGGCGATAGGACACAACTATCGTGAGCCCGCTGCCAAACGCTTAACTAATACATCGAAAAGTACCAGAACAGTATACTTAGCACGTGACTAATACGTCAGTATGTCGCCGCGAGATAGATTTTCCAGCTTTTACTAACTATATGAATAAAAAAAGGATGGATTGTCATATTGTCGCACTGATCCTGTGCTAAGCCTACTGCGTAGTAAATTATTAAAAAAATCTTTTTTTTCTCAAACTTGCTACGGAATGTTGATGTTACTTACGTTAAAATTAAACCCGGAAATACTATGTATCCGGTGTCATATGCTGAGATGATATGTAAAGAGATTTGATGTATTTATTTCACACCTAGGACTGCAAACAAACTGTCTTTTGTTTTGAAACGTCAAATTGTAACACTAGGTCTTGACATTCAGCCACAGAAAAAAAAATAACCTAAGAACTAATGTCTGTACCATCAGGTAAAAGGATACCTCAAACAGATTTAAAAAAAAATAGGTGCGAATGTTTTTTTAATGTTTTATGATACTATACTATTGGTTTATTTACAAATTAAATAGTATGGATCGGCGAAATCAGTTCGTTTTATTTCATGGCAAGTTTGAGAAAAGCACTATACAAATCTCGGCGAGAAACAGGGTTACAGGCCGCGTATCCCTATCTGGCCTCAGTTTCTTCGGCCAGATATAATCTATCTATTTGGCCTGTAACCCTTCGTTTCCCGTCCTCTATAGTAATGTACTATTACTTTATATTCATGTAACACTAACTGAACATCTTTCATCAACAGGCTGCCATCGACATCCACTCCCAACCGCTAGAGCTCGACTTCAACTGCATAGCATCCACTCCGACCATGGATTTTGCCAAGAAAGGCTCGCCCAAGTCTAGCATGGTCGAGCCTATATACGGCAACAAGGCTTCCTGCGAACTCAACGAGAACGAAGGACTGATGGGGCTGAATGGCGGCGGTGATATATTCACGAATGGACTGAACAGCGAACGGCTCAGTGGGGACTACGACATCAATACGGTGTTGCCGCCTCCGAAAAGCCGAGAGCTCGCTATTGGAGAAAGCTATTCCGATATTGGTCAGTATGACAATTTATGTTTGATTACTTATCTAATCTCTGATAAATCCCACTCTAAAGAAAATTAAGATTCGCACTTGACGCTTTCGGTGACACTTCGTCTTGTATGGTTAACAACGCTTAACTCTTTCACTGGCAACGAAAGGGTTAAGATTTGGGCTAAAAATATAATTTTAAATAGTTATTGAATTGGATTTATTCATAATAAGTGACGCGAGGCATCTTTGGTACATATTATTGAACATATTGAGCAAGGGTGATACTTATGTTCAAAATTGTTAGCAATGAGAGCCAAAGAGTTTACATCTTTGCAGATTATAATATGCCTTACGGTGCTCGCCATCAGCGCCTCACCAAGTTCATAATGGTGCTTCTAAATTCATAGTTACTTATTCGCGTATACTGAAGTTTCATTTATTTGCAGGTGTAGCCGACAGTCAAGGGGACACAACAGACGGGAAAAAAATAGCAATAGCAGTATATTTAGGACAGCCAGAGACATTCCAAAGATATTTCGAAGAAGTGCAAGACACGCTCACCGAATCCGAGTGCAGGTTCTACGCGAAACAGTCTGCCAGCGGCTACAACAACCACTTCGAGAAGCAGTCGAGCTTTGACTCGCCGCGGCTCTCGCAGAACCACAGCCCCGAAGCAGAACCCCAAGACTACCCGCATTCCATAAACAAGTCCAACACAAACAGCCTCAAAAGCAATAAATCCGCTCACAGCACGTCCTACAAGAACGTATACAATAGCGACTCGACAATAAACTGCAACGAGTACACGATAGCGTACACGTACATTTCTGGAAAAACGACCTGGCAGAACTTAGATTACATAGTTAGGAAGACTTTCAAAGATTATCTCTCAAGGATAGATCCCGGGACGAATCTCGGGTTGAACACCGACTCGATAACGTCGTACCACCTGGGCGAGGCGACGAGGGGTCCCGAGATCGGGTTCCCGGAGTTGCTGCCGTGTGGGTACATCATCGGGACGGTGAACACTCTGTACATATGCCTGCAAGGCGTTGGAAGCTTAGCGTTCGACAGCCTTATACCAAAAAATATTGTGATTAGGTGAGTTTTAACCTTATGCTGCCATTTGAATAAAGATCATGATTGTGTTAAAATAAATTATTAGACATTATGCACGACATAATACACGAAGAAATTATTACTAAGATGTAGATTACAAAATTTTTGTACAGAACTTCTATTTAATAAATTGGAAAGAACTTAAAAGAGTAGGTCATTTGGCAGTACTCAATCGTGACGTCACTTTTGAGTCTTTCATATAAAATTCCATAGTGGTGATCGTTTTGAGATCGAAAAAAGATGCTGATTTGACTTGCCAGTCATCATGCCTATTTGTATAGTCAATACGCGACGAAAGGTCTCAAAAACTTCATTGCATAGCCAAGTTGCCAATCCCTAAACCTCAGTAGCGTATCGTAGTATTCTCTCTATGTCGGTTTTTCTTATTAGTGCGACAAAGATAGACCAATGCCTTTCTTTCCGATCCACGATTGAGCGTTAGCGATTGGCTTTCTGGTTACGCTTGAATGTAAACGGACTCAACCCGACTAACTAAACTATCACTACATAATATGCATATTCTGATCTTTCGTTAATCTAACTATACTAACAACTTGTATATCGTCGGGGATAGTGCAATACTTCGTAACTACTAAAACAGATTCAGAACTACCAAACTACCAGAACAGTTCAAATATCAAACAATTGACACTCAAATTGAGCCTAATTGAATTTGCTAGTTACGCAGTATTGCACTATCCCCGACGATAGAAACTGCCAACAAATCTACTTTCAAGTATGCAATCATACGAATAATACCGTCATCTATTTCATGACAATATCCATTATAATTTCCACTTGTTTCAGATACGTGTCGCTATTATCGGAGCATAAACGAGTGATCCTCTGCGGACCAAGCGGCACGGGCAAGTCGTACTTGGCCGCGAAGCTAGCCGAGTTCTACGTGCAACGTAACGGCACCGAGCGCCGTGGGAACCCCGCAGAAGCCGTCGCCACGTTCAAGTACGTATACTTGAGCCGCCACACTGCTCATAAATATCTGAGCAGGGTATTAAGATTCGCAGCCAATTCACGATGAGCGTCTACGATTGGCATCTTAGCTACGCCGCTAAGATGCCAATCGTAGACGCTCATCGTGAATTGGCTATGTAAAGTTTTAAGTTTTTTGAAGGTATGAATATTATATTTCTATTATACCTTATAGCCGTCATCTTAAGGTTCAATAAAATGCGGCTCTTTTATAGGGAAGTGAGATGACATTTGTACAGTTTTCTGGATGAACAGAGCTTAATGCTTTCGTCCGCAACAAGTACAATGAAATAGAAAAAAAAGAAATGAATTAATGACACGAGTGACATTGACGTTGACAGATTTTTTTGTACTACTTCGTTATTCATTCATAAAACTGCAAAAATGTCATCTGACTCACTTTAAAAAATATTATTAACAATTTATAGGAAATAAAAATAAAAGACCCGCGTTTTCTTGAACCTTAAGACGGCGGCTATCAGGGAAAAATATAATATTCACACCTTTGGAAAACTTTACATAGCCAATTGTGAACGAAAGGCAGCTGACTTTATCGACTGAGCGTCAGGGTTTGGCAACTTGGCTACGCTCTCAGAACTCTATTGTCATGGCGTTAGATAAGAGAATGCTCAGATATTTTTGAGCACCGTGGCTGATCCGATAGATCTGATGGCGAGTGTGCCATCAATATATACAGGGTGGCCCATTCAAATCGGTCAGTATGGAAAAGTCCGAAACTATAAGACATAAGAAGATTTGTTCTTAGGAACCATGTCACCGATTTTGATAAAAACTACTGAAAACACTGTACCCAGCCAGGGAATCGAACCCGGTTGTTTTGAAAAAATTAACTTACACTGTTTCTATTCAGATATCGTTTGTCCAAGTTTTAAGCAGTAAATGTCTCTAAGAAACATGATGTCTAAAATGAATGGAATTCATTATTTTCACGTACTTAAATTTATTTTACTAGGTGTTTATTGTGTAAATCTTAAGAAAAAAAGTTTTTTTTTGTCATATTTAGCAACGCAGTTTCTCTTTTTATCAAAATCGGTGACATGGTTCCTAAGAACAAATCTTCGTATGTCTTATAGTTTCAGACTTTCCCATACTGACCGATTTGAATGGGCCACCCTGTATAATGAGCTTACCGTGGGACTAAGTTGATTTCTATAAAATGTCCCAAGATATTAATTTCATTATCATTTCTTCACAACAGCGTGGACCGCAAGTCCTGCATCGAGCTACGCGCGTACCTCGCCAACATCGCCGAGCAGTGCGGCGCGGCGGCGGCCGGCGAGGAGGCGGCGCTGCCGTCGGTGGTGGTGCTCGACAACCTGCAGCACGCGTCCGGGCTCGGCGACGCGTTCGCCGGGTTACTGCCGCCGGACAACAGGAACATGCCTGTCATTATAGGTATTTGCTGCTTTTTATTTTATCGAGGGAAAAAGTGTGCACACGTCACATCATCAGCCTCTCATAGTAGCCATAGCCTTAGGAGCCATACCTTAAATGCCACGCTATTTAACATTGGCGATGCGTTCGCTATGCTGCTGCTGCCGGACAACAGGAACATGCCTGTCATTATAGGTATTTGTTGCGATTTATTTTATCAAGGGAAAAAGTGTGCACACGTCACATTATCAGCCTATCCTAGGAGCCTTATGAGATTATGATCTGAAATGCCACACTTTTTAGCATAGGCGACGCGTTCGCCAGGTTGCTGCTGCCGGACAATAGGAACATGCCTGTCATTATAGGTACTTGTTGCATTTTATTTTATCGAGGGAAAAAGTGTCCACACGTCACATTATCAGGCTATACTAGGAGCCTTATGAGATTATGATCTGAAATGCCACGCTATTTAGCATAGGCGACTCGTTCGCCAGGTTGCTGCTGCCGGACAACAGGAACATGCCTGTCGTCATTATAGGTACTTGTTGCATTTTATTTTATCAAAGAAAAAAGTGTGCACACGTCACATCATCAGCCTATCCTAGGAGCCTGAGGAGGTTATGACTACTTATGACCTTAAATGCCACGCTATTTAGCATAGGCGACTCGTTCGCCAGGTTGCTACTGCCGGACAACAGGAACATGCCTGTCGTCATTATAGGTACTTGTTGCATTTTATTTTATCAAAGAAAAAAGTGTCCACACGTCACATCATCAGCCTCTCCTAGTAGCCATAACCGCAAGTCCTGCATCGAGCTGCGCGCGTACCTCGCCAACATCGCCGAGCAGTGCGGCGCGGCGGCGGCCGGCGAGGAGGCGGCGCTGCCGTCGGTGGTGGTGCTCGACAACCTGCAGCACGCGTCCGGGCTCGGCGACGCGTTCGCCGGGTTACTGCCGCCGGACAACAGGAACATGCCTGTCATTATAGGTATTTGTTGCATTAATTTTATATTATCGAGGGAAAAAAGTGTGCACACGTCACATCATCAGCCTATCCTAGGATCCATTGCCTTAGGAGCCATACCTTAAATGCCACGCTATTTAACATTGGTGATGCGTTTGCTATGTTGCTGCCGCCGGACAACAGGAACATGCCTGTCATCATAGGTAATTGTTGCATTAATTTTATATTATCGAGAGATAAAGTGTGCACTCATCAGCCTATCCTAGGAGCCTGAGGTTATGACCTTAAATGCCACGCTATTTAGATTTGGCGATGCGTTCGCTATGTTGCTGCTGCCGGACAACAGGAACATGCCTGTCATTATAGGTATTTGTTTCATTGTTTATGTTTCCTTAAACTCGTTGTATTGATGAAACAAGTGTCCACCCGTTCATCGTCAGCCTGTCCAGGTCTCTCCTATTATTTATGCATATGGGCGCATTTGGAGGTAATTACCATAATCCCCACGCTAGCGTAAGCGACTCGTTCGCCGGGTTGCTGCCGGACAACAGGAACATGCCTGTCATTATAGGTACTTGTTGCATTTTATTTTATCGAGCGAAAAAGTGTACACACGTCACATCATCAGCCTCTCCTAGTAGCCATAACCGCAAGTCCTGCATCGAGCTGCGCGCGTACCTCGCCAACATCGCCGAGCAGTGCGGCGCGGCGGCGGCCGGCGAGGAGGCGGCGCTGCCGTCGGTGGTGGTGCTCGACAACCTGCAGCACGCGTCCGGGCTCGGCGACGCGTTCGCGGGGTTACTGCCGCCGGACAACAGGAACATGCCTGTCATTATAGGTACTTGTTGCATTTTATTTTATCGAGCGAAAAAGTGTACACACGTCACATCATCAGCCTCTGATAGTTGCAATAACCGCAAGTCCTGCATCGAGCTGCGCGCGTACCTCGCCAACATCGCCGAGCAGTGCGGCGCGGCGGCGGCCGGCGAGGAGGCGGCGCTGCCGTCGGTGGTGGTGCTCGACAACCTGCAGCACGCGTCCGGGCTCGGCGACGCGTTCGCGGGGTTACTGCCGCCGGACAATAGGAACATGCCTGTCATTATAGGTATTTGTTGCTTTTTATTTTATCGAGAGATAAAGTTTGCACTCATCAGCCTATCCTAGGAGCCTGAGGTTATGACCTTAAATGTCACGCTATTTAACATTGGCGATGCGTTCGCTATGTTGCTGCTGCCGGACAACAGGAACATGCATGTCATTATAGGTACTTGTTGCATTTTATTTTATCAAAGAAAAAAGTGTGCCCACGTCACATCATCAGCCTCTCATAGGAGCCATATCTTAAATGTCACGCTATGTAGCATTGGCGATGCGTATGCTATGTTGCTGCTGCCGGACAACAGGAACATGCCTGTCATTATAGGTATTTGTTGCTTTTTATTTTATCGAGGAAAAAAGTGTGCACACGTCACATCATCAGCCTCTCATAGTAGCCATACCTTAAATGCCACGCTATTTAACATTAGCGATGCGTTCGCCAGGTTGCTGCTACCGGACAACAGGAACATGCCTGTCATTATAGGTACTTGTTGCATTAATTTTATATTATCGAGGGAAAAAGTGTACTGAGGAGGCTAGGCTAGAGCCTGAGGAGGTTATGACCTTAAATGCCACGCTTTTTGGCATATGAGACGCGTTCGCCAGGTTGCTGCTGCCAGACAACAGGGACATGCCTGTCATTATAAGTATTTGTTGCATTTTATTTTATCGAGGAAAAAAGTGTGCACACGTCACATCATCAGCCTCTCCTAGTAGCCATAACCGCAAGTCCTGCATCGAGTTGCGCGCGTACCTCGCCAACATCGCCGAGCAGTGCGGCGCGGCGGCGGCCGGCGAGGAGGCGGCGCTGCCGTCGGTGGTGGTGCTCGACAACCTGCAGCACGCGTCCGGGCTCGGCGACGCGTTCGCGGGGTTACTGCCGCCGGACAACAGGAACATGCCTGTCATTATAGGTATTTGTTGCATTTTATTTTATCGAGGAAAAAAGTGTCTACACGTCACATCATCAGCCTATCCTAGGAGCCTGAGGTTATTATGATGCGTTCGCCAGGTTGCTGCTGCCAGACAACAGGAACATGCCTGTCGTTATAGGTACTTGTTGCATTTTATATAACCGAGGAAAAAAGTGTGCACACGTCACATTATCAGCCTATCCTAGGAGCCTTAGGAGGTTATGACCTTAAATGCCACGCTTTTTAGCATAGGCGACGCGTTCGCCAGGTTGCTGCTGCCGGACAACAGGAACATGCCTGTCAGGTACTTGTTGCATTTTATTTTATCAAGGGAAAAAGTGTGCACACGTCACATTCATTATCAGCCTATCCTAGGAGCCTTAGGGGGTTATGACCTTAAATACCACGCTTTTTAGCATAGCGATGCGTTCGCTATGTTGCTGCTGCCGGACAACAGGAATATGCCTGTCATTATAGGTATTTGTTTCATTATTTATGTTTCCTTAAACTCGTTGTATTGATGAAACAAGTGTCCACTCGTTCATCGTCAGCCTGTCCAGGTCTCTCCTATTATTTATGCATATGGGCGCATTAGGAGGTAATTACCATAATCTCCACGCTAGCGTAAGCGACTCGTTCGCCGGGTTGCTGCCGCCGGACAACAGGAACATGCCTGTCATTATAGGTGCTTGTTGCATTTTATTTTACCGAGGAAAAAAGTGCGCACACGTCACATTATCAGCCTCTCCTAGTAGCCATAACCGCAAGTCCTGCATCGAGCTGCGCGCGTACCTCGCCAACATCGCCGAGCAGTGCGGCGCGGCGGCGGCCGGCGAGGAGGCGGCGCTGCCGTCGGTGGTGGTGCTCGACAACCTGCAGCACGCGTCCGGGCTCGGCGACGCGTTCGCGGGGTTACTGCCGCCGGACAACAGGAACATGCCTGTCATTATAGGTACTTGTTGGATTTTATTTTATCGAGGAAAAAAGTGTCCACGCGTCACATCATCAGGCTATCCTAGGAGCCTGAGGTTATGACCTTAAATGCCACGCTATTTAGCGATGCGTTCGCCAGGTTGCTGCTACCGGACAACAGGAACATGCATGTCATTATAGGTACTTGTTGCATTTTATTTTATTAAAGAAAAAAGTGTGCCCACGTCACATCATCAGCCTCTCATAGTAGCCATAGTCTTAGGAGCCATATCTTAAATGTCACGCTATGTAGCATTGGCGATGCGTATGCTATGTTGCTGCTGCCGGACAACAGGAACATGCCTGTCATTATAGGTACTTGTTGCATTTTATTTTATCGAGGGAAAAAGTGTTCACACGTCACATCATCAGCCTCTCATAATAGCCATATCTTAAATGCCACGCTATTTAACATAGGCGATGCGTTCGCTATGTTGCTGCTGCCGGACAACAGGAACATGCCTGTCATTATAGGTATTTGTTGCTTTTTATTTTATCGAGGAAAAAACCACACGTCACATCATCAGCCTCTCCTAGTAGCCATAACCGCAAGTCCTGCATCGAGTTACGCGCGTACCTCGCCAACATCGCCGAGCAGTGCGGCGCGGCGGCGGCCGGCGAGGAGGCGGCGCTGCCGTCGGTGGTGGTGCTCGACAACCTGCAGCACGCGTCCGGGCTCGGCGACGCGTTCGCCGGGTTACTGCCGCCGGACAACAGGAACATGCCTGTCATTATAGGTACTTGTTGCTTTTTATTTTATCGAGGAAATCAGCCTATCCTAGGAGCCATAAGCTTAGGAGGTTATGACCTTAAATGCCACGCTTTTTAGCATAGCGACGCGTTCGATATGTTGCTGCTGCCGGACAACAGGAACATGCTTGTCATTTTAGGTATTTGTTGCATTTTATTTTATCGAGAAAAAAAGTGTGCACGCGTCACATCATCAGCCTCTCATAGTAGCCATAGCCTTAGGAGCCATACCTTAAATGCCACGCTATTTAGCATTGGCGACGCGTGCGCAATGTTGCTGCTGCCGAATATGCCTGTCATTATAGGTATTTGTTTCATTGTTTATGTTTCCTTAAACTCGTATTGATGAAACAAGTGTGCACTTGGCGACGCGTTCGCCGAGTGGCTGCCGCCGGACAACAGGAACATGCCTGTCATTATAGGTATTTGTTGCATTTTATTTTATCGAGGGAAAATTGTCCACACGTCACATCATCAGTCAATCCTAGGAGCCTCAGGTTATGACCTTAAATGCCACGCTATTTAGCGATGCGTTCGCCAGGTTGCTGCTGCCAGACAACAGGAACATGTCTGTCATTATAGGTATTTGTTGCTTTTTATTTTATCCAGGGAAAAAGTGTGCACACGTCACATCATCGGCCTATCCTAGGAGCCATACCTTGAATGCCACGCTATTTAACATTGGCGATGCGTTCGCTATGTTGCTGCTGCCGGACAACAGGAACATGCCTGTCATTATAGGTACTTGTTGCATTTTATTGTATCGAGGAAAAAAGTGTGCACACGTCACATCATCAGCCTCTCCTAGTAGCCATAACCGCAAGTCCTGCATCGAGCTGCGCGCGTACCTCGCCAACATCGCCGAGCAGTGCGGCGCGGCGGCGGCCGGCGAGGAGGCGGCGCTGCCGTCGGTGGTGGTGCTCGACAACCTGCAGCACGCGTCCGGGCTCGGCGACGCGTTCGCCGGGTTACTGCCGCCGGACAACAGGAGCATGCCTGTCATTATAGGTACTTGTTGCATTTGTTTTATTCACAACAGCGTGGACCGCAAGTCCTGTATCGAGCTACGCGCGTACCTCGCCAACATCGCCGAGCAGTGCGAGTGAAAAAGGTGTGCACACGTCACATTATCAGCCTATCCTAGGAGCCTTATGAGATTATGATCTGAAATGACACGCTTTTTAGCATAGGCGACGCGTTCGCCAGGTTGCTGCTGCCGGACAACAGGAACATGCCTGTCATTATAGGTATTTGTTGCTTTTGTTTTATTCACAACAGCGTGGACCGCAAGTCCTGTATCGAGCTACGCGCGTACCTCGCCAACATCGCCGAGCAGTGCGAGTGAAAAAGGTGTGCACACGTCACATTATCAGCCTATCCTAGGAGCCTTATGAGATTATGATCTGAAATGACACGCTTTTTAGCATAGGCGACGCGTTCGCCAGGTTGCTGCTGCCGGACAACAGGAACATGTCTGTCATTATAGGTATTTGTTGCTTTTTATTTTATCCAGGGAAAAAGTGTGCACACGTCACATCATCGGCCTATCCTAGGAGCCATACCTTGAATGCCACGCTATTTAACATTGGCGATGCGTTCGCTATGTTGCTGCTGCCGGACAACAGGAACATGCCTGTCATTATAGGTATTTGTTGCATTTTATTTTATCGAGGAAAAAAGTGTCCACACGTCACATCATCAGCCTCTCCTAGTAGCCATAACCGCAAATCCTGCATCGAGTTGCGCGCGTACCTCGCCAACATCGCCGAGCAGTGCGGCGCGGCGGCGGCCGGCGAGGAGGCGGCGCTGCCGTCGGTGGTGGTGCTCGACAACCTGCAGCACGCGTCCGGGCTCGGCGACGCGTTCGCCGGGTTACTGCCGCCGGACAACAGGAACATGCCTGTCATTATAGGTACTTGTTGCATTTTATTTTATCGAGGGAAAAAGTGTCCACACGTCACATCATCAGCCTATCATAGTAGCCATAGCCTTAGGAGCCATACCTTAAATGCCACGCTATTTAGCATATGCGACGCGTGCGCAATGTTGCTGCTGCCGAATATGCCTGTCATTATAGGTATTTGTTTCATTGTTTATGTTTCCTTAAACTCGTATTGATGAAACAAGTGTGCACTTGGCGACGCGTTCGCCGGGTTGCTGCCGCCGGACAACAGGAACATGCCTGTCATTATAGGTACTTGTTGCGTTAATTTTATCGAGGGAAAAAGTGTGCACACGTTACATCATCAGCCTCTCCTAGGAGCCTGAGGTTATGACCTTAAATGCCACGCTATATAGCGATGCGTTCGCCAGGTTGCTGCTGCCGGACAACAGAAACATGCCTGTCATTATAGGTACTTGTTGCTTTTTATTTTATCGAGGAAAAATATCCACACGTCACCAGCCTCTCATAGTAGCTATACCTTAAATGCCACGCTATTTAACATTGGCGATGCGTTCGCTATGTTGCTGCTGCCGGACAACAGGAACATGCCTGTCATTATAGGTATTTGTTGCATTTTATTTTATCGAGGAAAAAAGTGTGCACACGTCACATTATCAGACTATCCCAGGAACCATAACCTTAGGAGGTTATGGCCTTAAATGCCACACGTTTTAGCATAGGCGACGCGTTCGTCAGTTTGCTGCTGCCGGACAATAGGAACATGCTTGTCATTATATTTAATCGAGAAAAAAAGAGTACACATCACATCATCAACCTATCTGCCTGGCCGCTAGACCCTTCATATTATCTATGCGCTTCTAAGGACGCATTAGGAGGTAATGAGTGTCTCAGTGTCTATTATGATAATGCTGCTGCCCATCATCAAATTTGGTAGTTATTGCCGTCGGTATTTGTCAAACCTGTTAGAATATTACGTCGGGTTAAAGGCAGAACCAACTATTTCCTTGAAGTTGGTTTTGACAAATCGTATTTTATGCCAATAGTTGGTTTTGCCTTTAAACCGGCGAATTTATCGGCGGTTTTAATAGAATAGAAAATAAGATAAATATAAGCAATGATAAGCATGTCAGAGCGCTGGTCTTACATAGAGCCCAGGATCTGGAGTAGGAGGCCTATCCTACTTATTGCTCCGCTACTCTCAATCCTGTACAAACATATATTGCTCAATTACCGTACTATGGACTCTACACGAAGTTTCTTAACTAATACGATAAATATTTTTTTAGGAACAATGTCTCAGGCGACGTGCAACACGACGAATCTCCAGCTTCACCACAACTTCAGATGGTTACTTACTGCTAATCACATGGAGCCAGTGAAAGGATTCTTAGCCAGGTAAAAAAATTTGCACATCGGAGCCAAACCCTTTTTTATTTTCCGAGACGTTTTGTTATTTTCAAAACAACACACTTTATTAAAGTAATACGCATTAACCCTTTATAGCGCACCGGTCTCTAAAACGACCACCCTATAGCACTATCTTTTTGTATTTTTTTCTTGTACAGTATTTTTCGTACTGATGGCGTTGAGACTTGAACCCACGATTTTTTTGAGTCTTGCCCGTTAAAGGGTTAAAGAAGCTAATATATTAAAATTAAATTGAATTTATACTAGTTGACAATATTGTACTTTTATATGCAGTATCTCACCTGAGAAAGTTTTATGAACCAGGTTAATGGGTAACAATTCTTTTCGTTGTCTTGTTTCATACCATTTTGACACGCTTTTAGATGCTGTCTCACTCAGTATTAAAAAAAATCGGTGCACTTGTATTCCTTTTTTACGCTAGATTTTAATCCATACATCAAAAAATTTTACACAAAATATCATCTCATACAAAAATCACTACTATTTCACGTTTTTAGGGACACAAAATAAGACAACGAAAAGAATTTTGACCCTAAGGATCCCACCGCGAGCTACTAAGCTATGAACTATCGGCTACAAACACGAACAAAAGATAAGCACTCCCGTGTAAATAAAAGAGACACGGCGATACTCGCCCAGCTATCAGCTATCACCGCCGGCCGAGTATCGCCGTGTCTCTTTTTTACACGGGAGTGCGTATCTTTTGTTTATGTTTATAGCCGATAGTTCGCTTAGTAGCTCGCGGTGAGACCAGTGCCTAATAACCCGTTCCTCTGTTAGATATCTCCGCCGCAAGCTATTCTCGCTGGAGCTCCGACTCGGGCGGCGCGAGCCCGCGCTCGCGGCGGTACTCGAATGGCTGCCCGGCGTGTGGTCGACGCTCAACGCGTTCCTCGAGGCCCACTCCTCCAGCGACGTCACCGTCGGCCCGCGGCTCTTCCTCGCCTGCCCTATGGATCTAGACGCTAGTCAGGTAATAACCCGTTCCTCTGTTAGATATCT
>JALPQI010021639.1:0-16107 GCA_025490895.1 Thaumatotibia leucotreta
GAAATTCTATTGATAGGTAATGGTTGAAATAGTATGTCTATGTAAAGGGGTTAAAATAAATCGCAGTTGCAACTGCTAGTGATTTCGCAGTCATCCGATCTTACTGCGCTCAAAACGTGCGAGTGGCACGTCCAAACGAGCGTGTCTCAACATGTACGGTCGCCTCCATAAATATGTTGAGAGCTGAATTTAAATGTGAACCTTCTTCCCTTGTAATAAGAATCGAGGTGTATACATAAAGCTTGTTCACGAAATAAAGTAGCCATCGTAAAATCAGTCTCTACTGTTACGCAACAGTCCCATGTAGTTCTAACAGCCATGGGACTAAATTGATTCTTCTGTTTTATGTTTAACAATACAATATCCAAAAGCATTCGCTGAAAAGTCGTCAAAATCAAAATATCTTCAGATAATGCTTAATGCAAAAGTTCATGCCCAAAAAAGTGCGAACTTCCGAGACGAATTCAATAATGTTAGTCTTGATATAATTAATAAAAATTGTAGACACGAGATTCACAATGTATTATAGTATCGCTATTGTATTTTAGTTAAGACCCATTGGGAAACTAAATGACCCAAAATTGTAAAATAAGTAAGTAACACTACTTAAATCCAGAAGTTTAAATAAAAATCCATAATTATAGAGAAATTGATATAAATATCAACCACAGCATCCGAGAAGATAGGCAAAGAGCCCTTCTTTGTAATAACACCCATACTAAGGTATGGTCTCATACAAAAAAAAGAATTATACAGCAATTGCTACTTTATTTCGTGAACAAGCCTTATTTATAGACGTGACTGTACCGGTGTGTATGCGCGTGTGGTCCCGCAGGCGCGCGGCGCTGACGAAGGCCTTGGGGCACGCCGAGCACGCGAAGGGCCGCTCGCCGGCGTGCAGTCGCAGGTGCGCGCGCACGTCCAGCCGGGCGAACCTGCCCCACACGAATTGACGGTTTACGATATTTTTTTCTAATACTTGCGCTCCGTAGTCGTGAGGTATAAACAGCTGACAGATTCATAGATACTGAACAAAAAATATTGAAATTCTATTGTATTTGGAAGTTTATTGATTTTGTAATGGATTACGATTAGAAAACGGTCGCCGAACTGAAGATTGTACGGTTAGTTACAAGTGTATCTACTTTTTTAACTTACTGAGGTGAAAAAGTAGATACATTACTTAATAACTGACTGTACTCTAAAACAGGGATCAAAGTCAGAGGTATTAAAAAAAAATCACTAGATCCTTGTGAATTTCATGGGAATTGACTTGGAACTGATTTTTTATTTACTTTAGAAAACAATATCCTTTAAGTAATGGTTTTAAGAATAAATATACCAAAAAATACAAAAAAAACTTTAATTCGCGTATTTATTTTGACAGTTCGTTTGACTTCACGCCACACAGTGGCAGAAAAAGTATAAACCCTCAGTGAGTGACAAAATAGTACAGTCAAAGGCAAACATATGTATACACTTTTTTACTTGCGTCGGGAGCATGAGGTCTAAAATTGTATATATATTTGACTGTACATTACTGCAGACGCCGGGTAACCAAACTTAGCAGGCAGCGTAGGTATATCTAGCGCTGAAAATTTAAACCAATGTGAATTAGGTCTAATTTTCACTTATACCAGGAGAACGTGATGTTATCGATGAAAAGTCATTTGAAATAGATGGCAAGGAGTGACAGTAACATGTATTATTTCTGTAAAAAACCGAAAAAAACTACATTTTCATACATTCCCAAAAAAAAATTGATTTTTTCAGACATTTTCAACATTGTGTTGAAGCAAGTATTGTGTTTTCCTCAAACTTGCAATGAAATGAAAAATCGGAAGTCGATTTCACGATTTTCACAGTACACAAACAAATAAGTCAAATAACAAAACAAATCTACAATATTAACAAAATATCAAGTTATAAATATGTAATTTATTTAGACTGAATTAATCTTTTACCTGGTAACGTTGAAATTAGATTTTTTTTTTAAGGTTAAATGTTCTGCCACTTGTCAAATGAAGGTTACTTCCGGTACTTCGCAAGCCTAGGGGCTACCAATTAGTTGTGAAATTTAATTACATATCAAGTTCAATCAGGTACATGATACTTCCGGGTCTAATTTAAGTAATGTTGGATTCTTTACTATCAATGAAATTGGATGATACCTACGATATTAACATTAATACAATATTGGTCAAATAATCATATAACAATATAATTATGCTCGCTTTTTATAGAAGTTGCGAACAATGTAAGCAAACAGGCCAAAGAAATATCCATAATGAATATCCATTGGTTGATTAAATAGATTTAGCAGTATTCAATGACGGAGATTGGAAATTAAACACATTTTTGCTACAGAGTTTGTTTACATCTTTCGCAACTTCTATAAAAATGAAGTACATACAATATGACTCTTAATAATAAGACATCTTGCAGCACAGCTCGCAGGTGTAGGGTTTTTCGCCGGAGTAATTCTGAAAACGGCCTTCCTGTACTCTTTTGAAGCTTACACTGGACAGAGATATCGTCTTTCTTACACTGCTCCCTAGGTAGACGGAGACTCAGCTTTTGCCGCGTAACTCGTAGGTGTACGCTTTCTCACCAGTATGAATCCGAGTTTACTTGTTCAGCGGCGAGTCCGACGTGAAGCGGTGCGAGCATACGATGATCGAGTACGATGGCAGCGAGTCGTCACTCTCCCACTACACTCGCTAGACAAAGACTAACCTCTTGCCGCACAACTCGCAGCTGTAAGGTTTCTCTCCAGTGTGCGTCCGGGCATGGCTCTTCAGTGACGAGCCAGATGTGAAGCGGCGGGAGCACACGGAGCACGAATACGGCCGTTCTCCTGCGTGAACACATCAGAAATTTCGTTAAGTAATTTATTGATGTACAGACATCGGATTTCGTGGGGCAAATCGTCTTGACACCTAGGGACTTCCTATATCGACAAAGTCATTTATCGATATTAGTTTTTAAATACTAGTGATCAGTATAAAGTATTTTATTTATTAAATTTAATTATATCCGAGTTAAGTAGTACAATTCAATAACATAACAATTAAAATTTCTCATTCTTATTGGAAACATTTTAAAATTTTATTCGTCACAATTACTTTCTTCATAACTGTCCCATCTATTATTGTTGAAGCTTAGACCCACGTTAAATTACTTCAGGTAGCTTTTTACGCAAGTCTTCTATTTTTTGAATGCGCATTATTTATTTTCACTCAAAAAAAAAAATTGGTTGCCTGTAAAGTCGGTATACGGGCGAAAGTTTTACGTGACAACGACTTTCACTTTTTATGTCTGTCTCTCTCGCTCTTAGGCGGGCTAACCATGCCCGAGTGGAAGGGACGCGTGCCTCTCACTCGCTCTCATTGTGAGCGCATAACGTGAGCGGAGCGTAACGCAGTTTCTTGAAGTGTCACCCGGCAAACCAATTTATAAGACGTTGTCACGTCAATATAAAATGATCAAAAATGCGAAGTGTGACTTTCATACTTGTTTTCAGACCAATACATAGTTACCAAAAATACATACAATGTTGGGGGCAGTCTAGTATGTAAAACTAGTATCGATAAATGAGTTTATCGATATAGGAAGTCCCTAGCTGTCAAGAAAATTCGCCCCACGGAATCCGATGTCTGTATGATGTATATGTAAAAATGTATTTTTCAATTATCGCTACAATAAATAAGGTTATTTTAGTCACTTTTTACTCATGCCTCAGGCAAAAAGTAAGAAAATAAACAGATTTGCATGCAAATTTTCAGTTTTTATGCAGTACTATCGCACAATTGATAATCACATACTGACTCCACCATACGAATGAATAAATAGGCAATAGAAAAATCAGCCTAGTGTTATAAGAATTAATATGAAGAAAACAAGATTAAACATTTACTAAAAAGTGTACATGATAAAGTTTATGAACATTTACTAAGGACATTCGAATTTATAAATGTTTAGGTCATTTTCAAATATCTCATCACTTCGCAAGTTTAAATGAAGACAATTTGATACCTGTATGTGTACGCATGTGTAAGGTGAGATTGGAGTTTTGAATGAAGGTCTTCCCGCAGACGGAGCACACGTAAGGTTTCTCTCCTGTGTGTGTCCGAAGGTGCGTTCGCAGGGTCGATTCATGGCGGAATCTGAATATCAAAAAAAATACGGATAGGTCAGTTTATAAGAAATAACAGTTATTTAGCATGCAACAAACTTGTATAATTTTAAATAAGCGCCAGAATTTATAATTTGGCCTCCTTACTTCACCTTCACCCCTGTGACTACTTTGTGAGTGACGTCAGTCTTCTGAAACCTATTTCGCTTTGATTTTCGCTTTAGATTCTATTGCTATGTAACATTAGAGAGATAACTGTAGTTGATGACAGCTACATGAACCATGTCAGTGGATAGTACGCACCGTCGTTCGCAGACATGGCACGCATGCGGCTTATTGTCGGAGTGCACGAGCGAATGCGAAGCGAGCAGCCGCGCGGAGGGGAACCGCTTGTCGCAGACGGTGCAGGCGCAGGGTAGCTCACCCGTGTGACGCGCTATGTGCGCCGATAGCAGGCTGCCATCCGTGAATCTAGAAGCACAGTTTCAGTCTGACGTAATTACCCCCTTATTCATAAACGTCTCCTAATTTAGCAAACCAATAGCCCCCTTATTCATAAACGTTTGTTAACTTAACAATCCGCTAATAATTGTTTGTCCCTTCTGCTCTTGTGGACACATTGTTAAGACCGAAAGGGACAAACAATTATTAGCGGTTTGTTAAGTTAACAAACGTTTATGAATAAGGGGGTAAGTATTGGTTGTTCCTTTCGGTCTTGAGCCCGTTTCTCGAACGCTTTTAACTTGTAATACAAGTGGAAGTCTCTTTTTAACGCTATTGACTAGATAAGGACTTCCGCTTCTATTACAAGTTACAAGCTTTCGAGAAATAGGCCCCATGTTAAGTCTGTAAGACCAAAAGGGACTAGGAAATACTGAAAACCAACCCTGTATTCATAAGCGTCTCCTAACTTAGCACGCCGATAGTATTGTTTATCCCTTTCAGTCTTACAGACATATTGACAAGACCGAAAGGGACAAACAAGCGACAAACAATGCTCAGGCGGTTTTTCCTAGTTTTAAGCGAATATTGTGTACCAGAAATGGGTCACTGTTGACACTAATCACATGTTACTTTTGATCATTGTACACGGTTTTTTTTTCAACAGACGAATCGCCTGATGGAAAGCGATTAACGTCGCCCATGAACACCCGCAACACCAGAGGCGTCGCAAATGCGTTGCCGGCCTTTAAGGTGGGAGTACGCTCTTTTACAATTAATCCACATCTATGCTCTATGGTGGGCGGACCAGAGGCCCGTTTCTCAAAAGCTTAATATATTGTAACTTGTAATACAAGTGGAAGTCTCTTTTTAACATCATTAATAAAATAAGGACTTACGCTAGTTACACGCTTTCGAGAAAAAGGCCCTGGGTTAAACTCACAGGCATTACTGTTACGACTGCTAAGGAAGGAGGAGAGAGTGGAAATAACTAGGACAGAAGTCACCAAGTCATTTCAAGACACGATGACACGACCTTCAACAATAAGACCACGACTGTGGTGATGATGATGATCCAACTATCTGTGCTGTAAGTAAAAGTTGATATTCACAAATGCTTTACGGTGAAGGAAAACATCGCGAGGAAACCTGCATACACCTGCGAAGAAATTCAAGGGTCTATGTGAAGTCCCCAACAAGTACTGGGCCAGCGTTGGGACTACGCAAAATAGGCACGTTTGATTTCGAGTTGCGGAAAAAATGGCCAGAATACAACAACAACTAAATCAATGAAGAAATGGAGATAAAAATAGACAGTGGAGAGTTAAATACAAGTCTTTTGTAGTACCAATTGCAAACGAAGCCACGATGTCCGCTGCTTCGACACGTATTACGTGCTACTGCCTGTGTAAGGCTGGTTTCTGTGTCACGCGGAGGTGCTAGCCGCGGACCGTCCGCAAAAGTCGTTTCAGTGTCGCGGTTACCGCTTCGGAGAACAGACGCGAACCAGAGTTGGGCAACTCTGACGCGAACAAAGACCGCACTTCATCAATGACTCGCCCCGTGGCCACATCGCGACTCGCCATGACTGTCTTGCGCGGACGCGTGCGCTCCGCGTGATACTGCGGAGCGCCCCGCGCGGATGGCCGACCGCGCGAATGCCTCCGCGCCAGTCTGAAACGCGCCATTGATCCAATACATATTGCTCCGCGCGGAGAGATCCGCGCGGGCGGTCTGCGTGACACAGGAACCAGCCTAATGCCCGGTTCACATTATTCCAGTAGCATTCCAGTCCAGCAATCCAAACCAGTACTGGAATACTACTGGAATAATGTGAAAAGTGTGGAATGCTTCCATTCCAGTGAGCATTCCAGTCCAGTGACTGGAAAGACCGTCAACATTTCATTCCAGCTCACCCAATCCAGCAGCACTGGAATAATGTAGACAGCCATTCCAGTTCCAAACAAGTACTAGATCATTGTCGCCGATGTGTTTCCAATCCAGCTACTCTTGAAATACTGGAGTAATGTAAACGACGTGCTCCAGTCCTGCACTGGACTGGATTTGACCGCTGGATCACTACACTGGAATAATGTGAACCGGGCATAAGTCTGCTGTAGCTTTGTTTGTCACGAGCGTGACTCACCGCTTGTCGCACAGATGGCAGGCGTGGCCCCTCGGCGCGAGCTGGCCGGAGTGGACGCGCGAGTGTCGCCGCAGTGGTCTAGTGGCACTCACCGCTTGTCGCACAGATGGCAGGCGTGGCCCCTCGGCGCGGGCTGGCCGGAGTGGACGCGCGAGTGTCGCCGCAGTGGTCTAGTGGCACTCACCGCTTGTCGCACAGATGGCAGGCGTGGCCCCTCGGCGCGGGCTGGCCGGAGTGGACGCGCGAGTGTCGCCGCAGTGGTCTAGTGGCACTCACCGCTTGTCGCACAGATGGCAGGCGTGGCCCCTCGGCGCGGGCTGGCCGGAGTGGACGCGCGAGTGTCGCCGCAGTGGTCTAGTGGCACTCACCGCTTGTCGCACAGATGGCAGGCGTGGCCCCTCGGCGCGGGCTGGCCGGAGTGGACGCGCGAGTGTCGCCGCAGTGGTCTAGTGGCACTCACCGCTTGTCGCACAGATGGCAGGCGTGGCCCCTCGGCGCGGGCTGGCCGGAGTGGACGCGCGAGTGTCGCCGCAGTGGTCTAGTGGCACTCACCGCTTGTCGCACAGATGGCAGGCGTGGCCCCTCGGCGCGGGCTGGCCGGAGTGGACGCGCGAGTGTCGCCGCAGTGGTCTAGTGGCACTCACCGCTTGTCGCACAGATGGCAGGCGTGGCCCCTCGGCGCGGGCTGGCCGGAGTGGACGCGCGAGTGTCGCCGCAGTGGTCTAGTGGCACTCACCGCTTGTCGCACAGATGGCAGGCGTGGCCCCTCGGCGCGGGCTGGCCGGAGTGCACGCGCGAGTGTCGCCGCAGTGGTGTAGTGGCACTCACCGCTTGTCGCACAGATGGCAGGCGTGGCCCCTCGGCGCGGGCTGGCCGGAGTGGACGCGCGAGTGTCGCCGCAGTGGTCTAGTGGCACTCACCGCTTGTCGCACAGATGGCAGGCGTGGCCCCTCGGCGCGGGCTCGCGAGTGTCGCCGCAGTGGTCTAGTGGCACTCACCGCTTGTCGCACAGATGGCAGGCGTGGCCCCTCGGCGCGGGCTGGCCGGAGTGGACGCGCGAGTGTCGCCGCAGTGGTCTAGTGGCACTCACCGCTTGTCGCACAGATGGCAGGCGTGGCCCCTCGGCGCGGGCTGGCCGGAGTGGACGCGCGAGTGTCGCCGCAGTGGTCTAGTGGCACTCACCGCTTGTCGCACAGATGGCAGGCGTGGCCCCTCGGCGCGGGCTGGCCGGAGTGCACGCGCGAGTGTCGCCGCAGTGGTCTAGTGGCACTCACCGCTTGTCGCACAGATGGCAGGCGTGGCCCCTCGGCGCGGGCTGGCCGGAGTGGACGCGCGAGTGTCGCCGCAGTGGTCTAGTGGCACTCACCGCTTGTCGCACAGATGGCAGGCGTGGCCCCTCGGCGCGGGCTGCCCGGAGTGGACGCGCGAGTGTCGCCGCAGTGGTCTAGTGGCACTCACCGCTTGTCGCACAGATGGCAGGCGTGGCCCCTCGGCGCGGGCTGCCCGGAGTGGACGCGCGAGTGTCGCCGCAGCGCGTGGCGCTCCGCGAAGCCCTTGCCGCAGCGCTCGCAGCAGTGCCGCTTGCCGAGCATGTGGCGGCGCACGTGCCGGCGGAACACCGTGCGGCCTGGGAATGGAACTGGGTTTATAGTCTGACAAACTATCAGTAGAGAAAGGCGGCAAATTGAAATGTAGGCGGGAAGCTTTGGCCGGCCTTAGAAACTTGGCGCTTTTTTCTACTGACAAGTTGGTTTGCCCGATTATATTATTGTTTACGGACTTACCAGAGTAGCCTTCAACTGAAAGTAATGAAGATGGCTTTCATATATTATAGTTAAAATTGTTTTCATCTAATAAATATTTGTATTTTTTACCTAAGCACGAAAATGTGAACCCAAATCCTATCAAATATACACCAATGAATCCGTCATAATTGCACTCACTGTATTTTTTTTGCATGACTAGGATAGAACTTCTCCAGCCATCCCAGCTCCTCACGAAGCTTAGCAGAACGTTGAGGTCGCTTGCCGCTAGTTACCGTTTTGGTCCATTAGAATATGTTTGGTGATCCTCTACCATTTTATACATACTAAAACGCGAATCCGTAACTGAACTCAATTATAAATTACTGCATTCTAGCCTGGGGGGAAACCTCATCAACCGTCTTAATGAAATTAGAGAGAGCACAAAGAGCGGTTTTAAAGGTAGCACTGAAAAAACCAATTAGATATCCCACCGATGCTCTGTTCAATGAAACTCGACTACTCAGTGTTCGCAAATTATATCTGTCAAGATTTGTACAGCATGTTCACAAGTCCGTTCTAAGCTCACCGAACTACAACTCTTTATTAAAAAACCGTATCTACAAAATACCTGTTACTTCTGTCAAAACTTCATTTGCACGCCGGTTTCCAGTATTCCTGTTCCCACGTATATACAACAGATTAGTTAGAATATTATTGACTTCAAAAACCTCACTGTTATAAGAACTAAGAAACTCTTATGTAAAGTTCTGGTGTATTTATCTTACACTGAGACTGAACGCATTGTTAAGGTTTCATACTAACGCACACACACACACAGACACACACACACCTACCAATACACAAAAACTAGTCTTAAGTTTTATGATAATGATTATTGATTATACTTTTAGATTTGTTTTTATAAGTCTTTTTAAATGTTTTAGTATTCTAGAATTGTATTTAAGTTCTAATTTCACCTATCTCCGTCCTTATTTTGTAATTTAATTCATTAAATATAGTATTGTTACCGCTAGCCGTAAAACGTACGTTACTCCTGTTCTTTAAATTTTAACCTCCCCCACGGGACAGGCACTGCCTAGTGTGGGGGTCAGTATAAATGTAATGTTTCTTCTTTACTCACTGCAGTATTCCTTCCCGCAGTCAGGGCACGTCCACCGCGGGCCCTTGGCGTGCACGGCCGCGTGCAGCCGCAAGTCGTGCGCCGATGTGAACGCCTCCTTACACTGCCCGCACGCGTTCGCCGACGTTTCTCTATCGTGCTGTTTCATGTGGGTACGGAGAGCTTTCATCTTTTTGAATTTCTGTGGAATTCAATTTACGTTTTATAATTTTCAACTGCTCAGGGTGCTTGGCCAAGTTTCCGATTGCTAACACTTAGTAGTGTATCGTAGTTTTCCCTCTCTGTCACTCTTTCCTATTACTGCGACAAGGACAGTTAGTTTCCTATCGTTCACGATTGACGATTGAGTGTTAGCGATTGGCAACTTGGCTAAGCACCCTGATGTAAGTAAAAATAAATATCAGGCTACTCAAAAATTTATCGTAACTAATCAATAATACAGGTAGATTATATCGTTACTTATACTACATATTTAAACATGATTGGATATAAATACCTTATTGCAAGATGAACAATGATAATAGCGACCCTTAGTTTTGTTACTAGATACTTCCTTTACTTTTTGGTTCTTTTTGCCTAAAAAGACATGGTTGATTAGTATATATAATGATTTTGTTACAAGAAATTAAATAAATAAATATTAGAATTATAACTAACGTGAGACTCAAACATATTTAAATATTTATAACACGGGTTACTCACGTAATTTAAGTCGATAATTGCTCGACATGTTTCGATCCATTTAGAGGATCCTCATCATGGAGTATCCGCGACCAAAGCCCGACGTGTACTGCGGGCTTGCGCTCTGCTAGAGCGGGTGCTGGCCGCGGGCAGCGCTGGCGGGGGCGGCGAAGGAGGAAAACTACCCTCATTGTCACTTTTGTCGAAAAGCGGGTTGCACACAACACTCACTACGTCACTAGGTAATAAGGGCACGTCTACACTGTCTACCGATGCAATACCTAAAACCGTTTTCCAACCAGGTGGCACTGACCAACCACAATCACGATTAAAATTCGGGTGGCGACTTATTTCGATGGCTTCCCGTATTTTCCGTGGCACGATGAACTTTTATCTTGCAAGTACGGTGGCCTTATCGAACCTAATGTAGTGCGTCGAATCCGAATCCAATACGTGTTCCGTCACCGCAGAGTAGTATGTAGTTCATCCCGCAGGAGCAGGGAATCATGTACACTCCCGGGACGTTTAAAGGCTCCCTATCTTTTGGCGAACGTGTCCACTGTCTTAGTTGCGCATGAGGGCGGAATATCGTCTTGATGCTATATCTTCGGCGTAACAAGTGTCCGATCTTATCCGTCACCCCTTTAATGTAAGGTAAAAATAAGGGCGCCCTTTCCACTTCGGTCGTCCGGATTCGTGTAGATGCACCCGCAACCCGATTGCTCTGCCTCCAGTTGTAGCCATTATCATGCAGTACATGCCTCACATGGTGCAGCTCTCGGTCTATGTACTGGGGATCACATAAACTCAAGGCACGGCTAATCAAAGTTCGCGGCACAGAAGAAAGATGAAATGGGTGATGGTGTGAATCAGCCCTTAGATAACGGTCCGTGTGCGTTGGCTTCCGATACACCGTAGTGCATAAACGTCCACTGGGATTTCGTATAACAAGGACATCCAGAAATGGCAATGTTCCATCCCGCTCCTCCTCCACCGTGAACTTGACTTTAGGATGTAAGGCATTGATGTGTTCTGTAAATTCACGCAATCTATTCTGTGACACAATAGCAAACACATCATCCACGTACCGCCACCAATATCTAGGAGCTGCCGGCGTGCTACTTAATGCTCTCTGTTCTAGCCACTCCATAAATATATTGGCAACAACGGGAGCTATTGGTGAGCCCATGGCCACCCCATCAACCTGTAGGTAATAATCCCCATGCCACATCAGATATCCAGACTTTAGACAGAACTCGATAGATTGCATGTACACGGTAGGTAAATCTGTAGTAGCCAAAAGGTCTGAAATTATTTTAATAGTCTCATCTACCGGTACATTTGTGAAGAGGGATGTCACGTCAAAACTAACCATAAGTTCATCTGCATTTAATTGAATATCCGATAACATGTTCACGAAATGCCTCGAATCCCTAATATAACTCCCCGTCTTGCCTGTGAAATCTTGTAACTCTGATGACAGGTGGCGTGCAAGTTTATAAGTCGGGGAGTCGATCTGACTGACTATGGGTCTCAAAGGCCAATCAGGCTTATGAATTTTCGGCAAACCGTAAATTTTCGGTGACGTTGGGTTAAATGGACGCAACCGCGCCGCCAAACCGGTATCCGGGAAATCCTGAAGCAACTTTCCAACCTTGGTGGTCACTCTCGACGTAGGATTATACTTAACCCTCTTATACGTCGTTTTATCACTGAGTAAATCGGCAATCTTACCATCATACGCGAGACCAACGTCACCGAAAATTTACGGTTTGCCGAAAATTCACAAGCCTGATTGGCCTTTGAGACCCATAGTCAGTCAGATCGACTCCCCGACTTATAAACTTGCACGCCACCTGTCATCAGTGTTACAAGATTTCACAGGCAAGACGGGGAGTTATATTAGGGATTCGAGGCATTTCGTGAACATGTTATCGGATATTCAATTAAATGCAGATGAACTTATGGTTAGTTTTGACGTGACATCCCTCTTCACAAATGTACCGGTAGATGAGACTATTAAAATAATTTCAGACCTTTTGGCTACTACAGATTTACCTACCGTGTACATGCAATCTATCGAATTCTGTCTAAAGTCTGGATATCTGATGTGGCATGGGGATTATTACCTACAGGTTGATGGGGTGGCCATGGGCTCACCAATAGCTCCCGTTGTTGCCAATATATTTATGGAGTGGCTAGAACAGAGAGCATTAAGTAGCACGCCGGCAGCTCCTAGATATTGGTGGCGGTACGTGGATGATGTGTTTGCTATTGTGTCACAGAATAGATTGCGTGAATTTACAGAACACATCAATGCCTTACATCCTAAAGTCAAGTTCACGGTGGAGGAGGAGCGGGATGGAACATTGCCATTTCTGGATGTCCTTGTTATACGAAATCCCAGTGGACGTTTATGCACTACGGTGTATCGGAAGCCAACGCACACGGACCGTTATCTAAGGGCTGATTCACACCATCACCCATTTCATCTTTCTTCTGTGCCGCGAACTTTGATTAGCCGTGCCTTGAGTTTATGTGATCCCCAGTACATAGACCGAGAGCTGCACCATGTGAGGCATGTACTGCATGATAATGGCTACAACTGGAGGCAGAGCAATCGGGTTGCGGGTGCATCTACACGAATCCGGACGACCGAAGTGGAAAGGGCGCCCTTATTTTTACCTTACATTAAAGGGGTGACGGATAAGATCGGACACTTGTTACGCCGAAGATATAGCATCAAGACGATATTCCGCCCTCATGCGCAACTAAGACAGTGGACACGTTCGCCAAAAGATAGGGAGCCTTTAAACGTCCCGGGAGTGTACATGATTCCCTGCTCCTGCGGGATGAACTACATTGGGGAAACCGGCCGGAACATATCGACGAGACTATCTGAGCATATACGATGTCTGAGAAATCGTGACAGCCAGGGCTCTGCGGTGACGGAACACGTATTGGATTCGGATTCGACGCACTACATTAGGTTCGATAAGGCCACCGTACTTGCAAGAGAAAAGTTCATCGTGCCACGGAAAATACGGGAAGCCATCGAAATAAGTCGCCACCCGAATTTTAATCGTGATTGTGGTTGGTCAGTGCCACCTGGTTGGAAAACGGTTTTAGGTATTGCATCGGTAGACAGTGTAGACGTGCCCTTATTACCTAGTGACGTAGTGAGTGTTGTGTGCAACCCGCTTTTCGACAAAAGTGACAATGAGGGTAGTTTTCCTCCTTCGCCGCCCCCGCCAGCGCTGCCCGCGGCCAGCACCCGCTCTAGCAGAGCGCAAGCCCGCAGTACACGTCGGGCTTTGGTCGCGGATACTCCATGATGAGGATCCTCTAAATGGATCGAAACATGTCGAGCAATTATCGACTTAAATTACGTGAGTAACCCGTGTTATAAATATTTAAATAAATAAATATTACTTAGAGAACCCTTACCATTAATTGTTTCTAACTTTTCCAAGTCGTCCCTGGAAATAAAAGCATATTACTAGAAGGAATAGAGATGAAAAAAAATACTCATAAAATAAACTGTTCAGTTTGTTAGTCACCATCAAATAAATAAAAATAAAAAAATATTTATTGCGAAACAAGACATTCATACATAAATGGGGTATCTGGCGGACCCCAAACTAGGCTGAGCCTGTATCTTGGAGCCCTGGAGTGCAATGATCTCTATGTTTTAAAAATACAGACACATCACAAAGATAATACTTGCAAAATGTAGGATATTAAGGCACTGGTCTCACCGCAAGCTATGCAATATCGGCTAGAAACATGTACAAAAGATACGCACTCCCGTGTAATAAAAGAGACAAGGCGATACTCGCCCAGCTATCAGCTATCACCACCGGGCCATAGCCAATAGTTCATAGCTTAGTAGTTTGCGGTGAGACCAGTGCCTAATAGTCTTACAAATTGCTGCATTGCAATTTTGGGATAGCAAAATTAGTTATATGATTTTACACATTTAGTAGTATATAACATAGAACAACACCAGCCCGTTGACTTACTTGGAATAGACCGCTGCTTCTTCGTCCTTACACAATTCATCATCATTCATCAGATCTTCTTCTAAATATTGAATGTCTGTAACTGTGATAATTAATTATGTAAGATCAAATTTAAAGATATTAGGATAGTGTAAATCAGCGGTCCGTTGCGGCCCGCGAGCCTTCTTGTTTATTTTGTATAGTGTCTTTAGGCTGAGACGATAATTAACACATTGTGTATGTACTGAGTCAGTAACAAAGTGAGGCCCGGAATATTTTCGGTAACAACTATGTGGCCCTTGGCTGCTAAAAGGTTGCCAACCCCTGGTGTAAATAATAAGACATTTTGTGAAATATTGTAAAATACTCACTCTCATCATCATCTTCCTCTTTGATTACAGTTTTGGATTCAACATCTGTATCATCTTTTGTGCTAAATAGGAATTAAACAAAAGTTAATATTTTTGTTCCTGAATTTTTATCTATTCTAAAAGAAATATAGACATCAAAATATGAAATGATGAAGACAAGTTTCTGCCTTAAAAAAAAAACCATGTTTTTGGTTAAGTCTTTGCACCTAATAAAATAGTAAAATAATGCTTAAAAGTATGTTATTGGATTTTACTACAGCTAAAATACAGAATGAATAATGAATTTACCCTTTATCTTTAAATATGTTTGTAACATCTTTAATATTACTTCCTTCTTTCAGCAAGGATTTCATGTAGTCATTTGATTTGATGCACTTAGTTCGGAAGCCATAGCAGTGCTCGATTTCATCCTTGCACACTCCGCAGACATGTGATGTGAATGAATCCTGGGATGTCTATTTCAAGGATAACAAAAAAGAAATATTTAATTGATCAGAACAGAAAACACAATTCTCAATTCTCTTTAGTCATTTATTCTCCAGTTTCCAAAACAAATGCAACTCTCTTAACCCTTTGTATGTCTATACACTGATCAGTAACAAGAAAACTATTAGAAAAAAATATGTGTGATACACAAAGGGTTAAAATTGTTTTAAATTGTTTAATAAAGTTGATGTCATTAACAATGTACAGATGTAGTGAGAAATGACTTGCCTTCGGAAACGTTCGTCAACGTCATGCTGTTTCAGTCTATCTCACTGAGACTGACAGTAATAGCTGTCATGCTACTTCAGTCAGACTCGGTGACACTGCCTGAAACAGCATGTGTTTACGAACGTTTCCGAAGGCAAGTAATTTCTCACTACACCTGTAAAGTTGATGTCATTAAACTTACAATTTTGCTGTTTGCCTCTCTTTCTAGCCAATACGTGCGTGCATTTACCTTTAGTCATTTATTATTTGACGATGGAAGTCAGCCACCAATATCACGTACTTAGGTGGTGGCCGTTCGTGTTGTAGTCGTATTGTGATGTTGTCGAATAGCGACTTAAGAATCATTGGATAAGAAAGAATAATAGAATCTTATACTTTTTAGTGTAGTTTTAAGAAAAGTCTATTTATTTATTCTTGGAAGAGTTAATTTAAAAAATATGTGTGACACACAAAGGGTTAAAATTGTTTTAAATTGTTTAATAAAGTTGATGTCATTAACCCTTAAAGCAGTTTTGTCCGTTTTTTAGTACAGCTACTCATTGTGGCGCGGAATTTGAACGCTCCTACCGGCTCAAAAATGAACAACGCCAAAAGAAGTGCGAAAGTAGCGTTGTCACTTTCATACCAAGGCCACAGACAGTGGCCTTCAAAAAAGTTGCGCAAGCGGCAGTTGAAATTAGGCATTTGTGATAGTTGCGTCGGCGTCAATTGTTTTCGTTATAAAGTCGTAGT
>JALPQI010021640.1:0-18213 GCA_025490895.1 Thaumatotibia leucotreta
GTCTTTACTGTCGATGGCGTTGGTTCAGCAGATTGTTATTTTATTATAAACGGAAGATCTATTTCATTGCTTTTCCGTTGAAAATCATATTAAGTCGTTTGAATTTAGCTCTAGTTTTCATTAAGGTATATTACAAGGCGGAAACCATTAATGAAGCTTAACCTTCGTAAGTGTGGCACTTTCTTACCAAATAAAGTGATGTTAATAATATCTACTGGAAATTGAAAGGCTTTGATATTCGATAAAATATCTTGTACCGACGTTAAGCATCTTTTCGACAATACCAATTCGAAGCGTGCACCCGAGGCTTATTACAATATTTACGCATAAGACTTCCCCGCAAAGTAAACAAATATCATGTAAGATACTTACCGTCGACTTGCAGGATTATCCCCAACTTGACTTGGATATTTTGATGTTTTACCGGTGAAATTGGTTTTTTCCTTCAGAAAAGAAAACTTATTACCGTAGGGCGTCGTTACTACGTATCTAATTTAGGATGATACAGTCTTAGAGGTCTGCCTGAGGTATGAGTCTGACAGCGACCTCTATAAGGATTTATAGGGGATAATGATTGGATTAGATGTATTGGATTGGAGCTATTGATGGGAGGAAATATGGGATTTTATTGTTACGTTGAAAACTGATTTGCTCGTGTGATTCTTTGGTTTTGTGTTACATATATGTTAATGATAGGTAATTATTAATTATTATTTTTAAGCATATTCAAGCTGCATAAATAATCACCATCACCACCGTCCAACCTATTTCAACCTATTTCTCCAAGATCCCATCATCAGTCCCCCAGTCAGTGGAGCAACCAAAACCCATACATTCTGTTTTTAAGGCGGTTAAAAAAATAATTATCGATCTAGCATTATCGTATGGCGCGATATTGAAATATTTGTTTATTTGTCGTTCATCATTCCAAACTCAAGTGAAGTTACGCAGGATATGCTGCAAGGAACAAATAAAACAAGTTGCTCAACACTTTCATGGAATGATGACCACTTGTAGACAAAAGAAAAGTCAGTCGTCCACCACAGTGCATAGTGCAGTCGAGTGCTGGATAAAACTAGCGCAGGATTTGGATAAGCGGCATACTTGAAGAGATATGGGCGATAATAGACTGAAAATGATTAACGACGGGAATGTTGAATAAGTATTATTTTAAAATAATAAAATCCCAGCATTTTGGATAGCATGTACATGAAAATGTGCTATTTAACATTTCATTTGATACCTATTGTTCAAATAACAAAAGCTTACAAATGAATTCATTAATGGTTGAACAAAATTAAAACACTCACGTTTCATTCAAACGAGCTAGTTCCGACATTTATCATGATCAAATTTAATTAATATCAAAAACCACGTGGCAACAAATCGCGCGTATTGCGTTTGACGCGAATGCGGGTGGCAGGCGTAAATGCGTTTTGTGATGTGTTTATGCTGGGTGTACGGTGGACGGGGATACAACACATTTCAGATAAAAATAATAACAGTTAAGTTAAGGTACAATATTACTTACGTGAAAAATTACCACTGTTTTTTCTTGGCTAGAACAGTTTTATTAATACCTGAAAGTTGTGTGATTATTTGAATATAAAACGAACCTAGAATAATGTGGAACTTGTAAAAATTATATGATGCTCATACAGCTTCCTCCTAATTACTTATTTGAATTGTGATTTGCGTGGGTAATTTAGTAATGTATACGTTTCCTTCACTTCACGCTATATTAGGTAGCTATCTGTGATTCGTAAGTTTATTTTGGTACTTAATATTCTTGTTAGTTTTTAGATCAAGGTAAATACCGATAGTCGAAATACTACCTTTTCCATAAGCGAGTTGGTTTTACAATTGAAAGCTTGTTATAAAAGCTTTTTAAAAGTATTTAGGTCAACGACATTTTAAAATATACTGTAGAAATAAAAATAATAAAATTATTCGATCGTTCCTATTTTCTTTTGTCATTTTTGCTATACTTTGAGTATGCGAAGTCGGAAGATTAACTCAATTTTTGAGCTTCGGGTGTTCCTTTGTAAGGGAAAAAGTAATAAATATATCCGGCGAGTTTTAATGGAATTTTCGGAAAGCGAAGAGTACCGCTTTTTATTGTTGTATGAATTATGCATAAATTACGGTTTGGAAAATGTGGAGCCCAGTAGCTGTTATGAATAAAAATAAATTGTACACGGAAGGTGTTCGTGTTCTTCTATTAAAAGTTGTGAAATCAAAGTTTCCTCTCCCCGGGGATTTGGAAGGCGACGAATTTTTTGAATCTACACGGAGTTATTCATAAAATTACGTGAAACAACTAAGACATAAGAATACGGAGTTGTCAAAATCGGAATAACTAATATTCTTACCTTATGCAGTTCTCATGAAAAATATTGCTGAATGTTTTAAGTAAATTACATTTTACAGATTTCATGGGTAGGTATAGGTATCATCTATTTATGTGTAATATTACGGGTGTTGTAAAGATGCTAAAGGTATACGTGTATTATTTTGTAAAGGTATACAAAAAAACAGCCTACAGTAGGCATCAGATTTATTTTAATATATTTTCTCACTTCTTTAATATCCCATTAAACTATGATGTGTAATAAAAGCATAATACATCGCAAGATTTGCTTGAATTATGTTAAGTAAGACAATAATACAGTTTGTAAGTATTTGATATGATTAATCTTGTCATCATAATTACATGTATCAAGAAGTTGGGTAAGAAACAAATTATTATTATTATAAGATTTAAAAAACGAGTTTGTTGATTTCAATGTTCTAATGCGAGCTTGTTTGTGTCAGTTTATAACAACATTAATGAATACAAGCTTACGAGTAGATATCGTTATTCAAACCGAGAATAGCCCCCGATGACTTGATTCCGAACCCTTGACATGATTTTGTCACGTTAGGCTAATGTTTGGTATAGGCAGATTCTGCGGAATAATGAATGTCAGTCAATAAATAACACTATCCTGGAACTATTCGGATGCTTTCCGATTCAGTTGGGGAGCAGTCAGTAACAATAATAGAGTATCAGGATCATGGACTCCAGAGGAACAGGATCATCACATAAATTACATAGAGTTAAAAGTCACCTATTTCGGGCTCAAATGCTTAGCCTCTTACGTTAATACTAAAGAAAATGTAGATGCTGACCATGAATCACAAAAATCGAACATAAAATGGGAATTATCCCAGACAGCATTTATTTGAGAAAATAACTTACGTTATATTGATTTAAACCTTCACGATTATCACTCATATTTTAAAGACAAACGGGTCTTAATCGCGTAAACTTAACGAGGCTTACGTTTTTGGTACTCCAGACATTGACCTATTTACCTCACGTTTAAACAACAAATGTACACGGTTTATCAAATGGAAAAAAGATCCAGACTCTGCCGGAATCGATGCTTATCTCTAATTCTAATACGGATTATTTTAAATAGTTATTATTTAATCGAAAAAGAACGAAACGACATGAATAATTTTAAAATACTGTAAACAAGCTGAAGGTCCGTACCTAAACATAATTGATTGGTAGTTTCAACCTTTAGTTTTAACATACTAACCGATTCAGCATTCAAAATAGGAACTTATAACTAGATCCCGGATTGTTGTGGCA
The DNA here is from genome assembly GCA_025490895.1 of Thaumatotibia leucotreta. Lineage (NCBI taxonomy): Eukaryota > Metazoa > Arthropoda > Insecta > Lepidoptera > Tortricidae > Thaumatotibia > Thaumatotibia leucotreta. The sequence continues at coordinate 3,641 of JALPQI010021640.1, forward strand.
GTGACGTCACAATAGGGTGATTTGGGGAGTAAATGGAATGGTAGAACAAAATGATACGTAAATTATAAGATAAGATAAAAATGTTGGGATTAGATTGCCGCAGGTCCATGAAACGCGATTCTTGGGCATCCACTTGGACTCTGGCTTAAGATGGGATACTCACATAAATTCACTTTCAGGTAGGCTCGCTCAGGCATCGTTTGCATTGTCGCGGCTGGCCCCTGCTCTCTCTCAGGAAACCATCCGTATGGCATACTACGCATACGTCAATTCCATTATTTTATATGGAATTGACTTATGGGGCCTTGCTGCGGATAGGGACAGGGTGTTTGTAATGCAAAAAAGAGCTGTAAGGTTATTGGCTGGCGTGCCACCTTTCACACCAACAAGGGAGCATTTTGTGAGGCTTAAAATACTGACAGTCCCATGCATGTATATCCTAGAAGTAGCCAAGTTCATGTGGAAGCACTTAGATGAGTTTAAGAGGCGACGTCCTGATCAGCGGAAAACTGCCCGTGATGTACTACCGGTTCCTGCCAGATTGGCGAAATCGTCAAATTCTTTGCGAGTTGTTGGCATTAAAATTTATAATAAGCTGAGTTCGGAGGTTAAACGGGTGCCTTCCTATGAGCATTATGTCAATCTTGTCAAGGCGATGTTATTGAAAAAAGCATATTACAGTGTCAAAGAATTTTATAATGATTATTGACATGCCTAGATTATTTTATTATTGTTTTGTTTGCTTTTAAATCTTTTTATTTATTAATTGAATGTGTATAATGTGTATTGTGTGACATTTTGAGTATGGTTTTTTCACTTTTTAGAATTAAGTTAATTTTATAGATTGTATTTAGGTATTTTAATTTTGTAATTTTGTATATATATTTTTTGACATGTGTTTTTCTTAACATTAAATTAATTGAATTTGAATTTTGAATTTGAATGTATACTAATTTTACAAAATAAAAAATAATTTTAGTATTCGAATACATTTTAATAAAATCCAATTTCCAGCGAATTTATCAAAAATTTTTTATATTAATTTTACTAGTTTTCGACAAAAAACTGACCAGTCGAATAATCATCTCGTTCCACTGTTCCATTTAGAAAACGAAATATACATAAATTAAATATTAGAATTAACTTTATATGCGAAATCAATGTATGCAAAATATACAGGCCTATATAAAGTTTAACCTTAGAGATAAACCTTTTGCATTATTTGCAACTGCACGTCACATTCATTTACACAATATGTCATTTCTTATATTATCTTATCTTATAATTTATGTATCATTTTGTTCTACCGTTGCATTTACTCCCCAAATCACCCATTGTGATGTCACTGCCACAACAATCCGGGGTCTACTTATAACTAAAGCCTAAAGCTGAAGTGGGGATGGATTGTTGCGTGGCAATGGACTGTGTGGATTGCATGTAGAATCTGAGGTTTTATGAGAGGACGGATAAGATCAATACAAAAAAAGTTCTCAATAATTTGTTGAAATGTGTCATTTTTAATTTCAATGTAAGTAATACACTTTCAAAGCGCATTAGATAAATACTCTAGTATATTATAGTAAGTTTTTCAATTTTAAATTATATTTTCTTAGTCTTGTTAATCGAACATAAGCGATCCCAATAACGCACGTAATTGAGTTGTAGTAAACAATTTGACTAATATTTTCCTCAACAAGGGCCCAATAAAAGACAATGTTCCTTTGAGAATTAGGTACAGTTAAATTTCATTACAATAAAGGCATTCATTCAATATTAGAAGTTAATAAATAACGTTCTTATAAAATTGAGGAGCAGATAAATAAGAACATTAATTTTCGACTTTAAGTTTAGCTATTTAAGGGCTATTTATTAAGGGCTTAATTAACAAAATTTGCCGATACACAGTTTCTTTGAAAACGCCATCATCGGGCTGCGTAATGTTTAGGTATTTGCTTGTAAATGCCTACGGGGTGATGGCGCAAGTTAGCAGCGAACAATGTCTAGAAATTTCGTACAATTCGGAGAATTCAAGAAATATTACGAAAAAAAACACTTGAGTGCATCGTTCGCTTATTTTGGTAAACTTCAAAATAAAGCCAGGATTATAAAACTAAACTTGAATAAAAACGTTTCACTGAGCGTTTTCTTCTCCGTCAAAGCTTGCCGCTTGAGCCTGTAGTTGTAAACGCGGTTCCCCGGGTGGGTGTTTACTACGGATCCCTGCTCCTTATCAGGGGCCCACAGGCACTGAGTCTCAGCGTATTTTTGTTAACAACTTCTTCTTTTGAGGAATTTCAGCGGGCTACACATTGTGCGGACGGAATTTGATTTTCTTGTTATCGGCTTAAGGACTGGGAAACTTTTACTCTGCCAACAAATACGAAGCTAAATCGTGTGGATCCCGCAAAATAGTAACAACGAATTTCGAATTAAACAGTTAATTCACTTTCATAAAATCGAATGGAGAACTTATATTGTCTTTTAGCTACCACATTTTTCGCATTCTACATTAACAATAGCAATGATTTATGTAATGTACATTGTACAGATGTCAATAAACTCATTAGGGACACCGCAATATTCTAATGACTGAAACCAAACTAATGCAAAAGTGTCGAGTAATGCATTTTCGCATTTCGACGTTTGGATTAATATAGAAAGTTACGGAGTGTGGCTTAAACGATATATAACCCTCAAAAAGTTTCTAAGCCGCCCTCGCGAAAAAACCGAACATGGTATCTGTGTTAAAAAGACAAAGTTTTCCACTGCGCTGGGACATGTAAAATTATATTCTATGTCGGCGTGAGAGAGTCTGTCATGGTCGTATTTATAAGTTTACCAGGGACAAGGAACGCTGTTGCAAGGCGCCAAAATTGCCACTTTTCGTTATATCTCTTTCTTTTGTTGCATCCTCGTATCTTGAAGAAGTATTTTATATTATAACGATTATTTATTGCTGCTACAGAGGCGTTCAGAATAGAGGTGTTGAGTGACGCAGTTATAATAAAAAGTAAAGCAAGGTGAAAAAATGTGCACTTCGTTCAACGAGAGTTTTTGTCGTAAGTTTTCTTTTCTCGTTTAGTGTTTTAAGTTGGAGAAAATGTCGCATTGCTGTAATACGTTTATGTTACAACAATGGAATAAGATTTGTAATTAGACGTAGGTAAGTGCTTACTAAAAATCTAACAAGTTTACGAAATGTGATTTGCGAATAGAAAATATTAAAGTCGATAAACAGGCAATCTTGATGCGCTCTACGAATTCTCTCGGACCCTTACAAGATAGTTGAAATATTGAACCGTCTGGCTTCATTATTTATACCAACAGAACCATGGTCCCGGTGAATTTTGCAAGCGATATTTTATTCGTTATTCAGCATCCCGAATCGACAGGATCGACCGAATCCGGGCCTTTGTCTTCGATAAAATACAGGCGTTATCGGGCGTTCGATTTGGCCGGGAAATACCCACATTGTGGTTTAAGTTTGCTAACGATACAGGTTTGGAAACATCGTTATGGTTAAAAAAAGTTGGTAATAATAATTTGTTAAATACAAGTCTGGATTAATTAAAAATGTATTATTATACAATGAACAAAGTAGCGAATATATTTGTTGGCATTTATAAGGCGAAAAGAAATAAAGGCACATTAGAATAATCGATTGAATATTTATGTATAAATATATTCAGTATGCACATACTTTATAACGTTAAATAAACAATTATTTCGAGTATAATATCTTAAAATAGTTTGTAATCAAATTTACTTAATCAAATGTCTTTGTCACTCCGCCAAACAAATCCGGTGCAGGTCCTGATTAAATAACATACAAACCAAACTTTTGCATTAACCTTAAAGAAATGTTTCAGACAATGGCGCTGAGCACAAAAGACGGTAAGAGACCAGAAGAAATCGATGGGTACTATCAGGAAGACGCCGAAAGCTGTCCCCGTAGCGATCCGATATTTTCATCTAACTTTGAAGATTGCCCCCGCTCGCAAATTGTACAGGAATAGGGCCCTATAATGGGATTGTAGGTGCGATTTTCTTTCGCGAGATGAGCCAGTACATTCTGGATAGAAAAATAACGTTTCGGAAATTGTCGGCAAGATTTATAGCCGTGCGAGGTGGTAAATTGTTTCTTGATTTTGCTTCGAACTTAGAAGGGCTATTAAGGCAGGAGGAGTGTGTATTTTCTTCATTTACAGCGAAGATTTCTTGTCGAATAATGAACAATCTTTATCGATATCGGCTTGTGGGCAACGTTTAGAATTGTGAAGATGCTACACCATTTTTATAGTTGATAAAACAATGTCAGATTTTAAAAGAATATAATGCATAAAAACCTCCGTATCAAAATTTTTAAATGCATTATTTTGTCTGTGTTCAGATAACACATTGAAACTGCGACTCAATTATCTATCTAGTAGTATATCTGCAAGATATGTAACATACTTTTTGTTTAGTAATTTTAATGAATAAAAATATTTCAGACGGAAGAAAATATTAAAAGTGATTTATAAAGTTAAAATGAATTTTAAAATGTTGTTATATTCATGGTAAGGTATTACTGTGAGGCAATCGAGTTTTGTCGCCGCTGGTGCAGTATCGTCTCTTCTATCGTCACCTGCTTCAGTTTAGTAAGGCGGGGTTATATCACTTACAGCGTAATGTCGTAAAAAAGGGAATCGGAATAAAATTTAATCTCGAGGATCCAAATACAGACTTAGCAAAGCTAAGGTTATTAAATCTCCATTTCTCAGGGCTCTGAGCATACTGAGGCCAAAAAGATTTACATAAAAAGAAACTTTCCGTTTCCCAAATTATGATTCAATTAGTATTAAAGGATTGGAGTCTCAAAGGAATGGAACTTTTTAAAGGTCCGTCGGGTCGGCTGATACGAAACTCCTTTGTGCTTTCGAGCAAACTAAGGAGGTAGCAGCTTTGTGGCGCGAGTGAGCTATCGACGAATAACAAACCTTAATACTTATAAGGGGACAGATGGAATAAGCGATGAAAGGCTCAGGTCGGAATAGGGATAGTGCGAGCTCCACAGTCCGCTTTTATGTTTTTAATTTGAGCTGACTTTATCTACGAGGGCAAAGATCCTTACCTCATTAAGCATAACGATTCGTTCGGCGTCTTAGGTTTTAAGAATGGATTGCTATTTTTAATGTACTAGATCCTTAGCTATCAGTGTCGCCTTTCAGATATTCCGAGATATAACATTTTCTGGGACAATTTCGCGGCAGCTTACAAAGGATATTATCGTTTTCGCCTGTCTTAACTTGACGATGCGGAAGTGTAAAATAACACGAGACTTCATCAGTCAAGTCTAATGCTAGGTATTTGTTACACTCAAATCCCCGGCAGCGTGGATTAGGTGACGAATTCTACATTTTTTTTCTCTCTTGTCACAACCCTGTGATTATTCGTTCCGCCCGTAAGTTTGAGATATTCGTCTTAAGGATTAAGGGGGTGCCATGAGTGAACGAAATTTCGCAGAATTCCCTTGATGGATGAATATGGAAACCTTAATTCCACCGTTTCTGGGAGTAAAATAGTATAAGAGACAGGAAAACCTGCAACGTTAATTTAATGAGATTATGTTTTACGGAGGTAATCTACGTATATCACTGTTGATGCTATGTGCCTACCTACTTCATTTTGAATTTAGTCTATTACATTTATATAAGAGTTACGTGTATTGATATTGAACTGATCGATTGCCGTAAGTCGTGGCCGTAAAAATGAATTTACGTGAACAGTTAACAGCTGATATTTAAAGTTAATTTCAAGGCTCCAAGCTTTCTAATAATAATAACACTACGCGGCCATGTTATCAAGGTTTGTATTTCATTTTACTCAGAGTGGTTATTTAGTTTCATTTTGTACGATTAAAACAGCGCCCCGAGTGGGACTGCATATGGAATCCAAAAAGACATTCATTCATTAAACAAACACACATAAAATTTAACGAAGCGCTGCCATATTCGTTAACGAATTTCCGGCATTCAGTATGATTACTCTACGACCAAAACACAGCTTTATGCGTCACATTCTAACGGGCTGGGGCGTCGAGAGGTAAGACAAGGACAACTATTTATTAACCACTTTCGTAGAGCAGAGAACCATCTATCGCTCGACAATCCGTCACAAACATGCGTTTAATAGCAGCAATTAAAGGGGACACTCGTCCGACCAAAATATCGCGACATAAAAACGTCGTTGTTACCGCGTATCAAATTGTTTAACACATTCGACAGCCGCGCTGTCGTTTACGACTTGTCGCACGTTTACGACGGTCATCCGACCGATTTGTGATTCAATTCATTTCCAAATGTAGAAATGCTTGACTGCTGAGTTATGACATAAGAAAAGGGTAGTACAGCATTAACATACCGTTTCTAAAAAATAATTGCTGCGAGTTATTTGCAATACTACGAACGAGGAAAATGCTGTCGTAAAAATTTATAACAGGCACAAAGCTAACTAAATAGGATCACATCACTTACCGAAATTAACGTGCGACGCAAAATGAAGTCCGCGGGCGACCCAAATTAAAGATTAAACGTCGCGTCCTTTATTCCCATCCAAACATCGAAGGAATATGTACCAGCCGCAAACAAAGGGTAAGGACGAGTAGACCACGGAACGACAAATGTCGTACTAAATGACAAATAAAAGCCGGTATAGTTTAAATTGGGCCCCAAAAACTGAATGTAAACAAACGTCGGACCCAAATTTCGGTGCGAAAGTTTACGGAGCAGAGGAAAACATTGAAAACAGGCGGCAGGATCAAAATTGTTCATTTGTATTTGTAGAACAAGTTTACAACTATCGTTTTGTTGGAGTTGAGTATAAAACAAATTGCCATTAGCAATGCAAAGGTCATCCGGCTGTGTTTGAATAAGTATTTCGACAATTTCATAATAAAATGAATCCGGACTAATCATTGTTAATATTACTAGCCGAGCATATTCGAGACAAAGGACGCTGCGGAGATAGATGCAAAACTAATTAAGCAGTCTAAGGCGCAAAATCAAGTAGAGATTAGCTGGTCTGAACCAGATGTCACGACGTTTAATACAAATTTCGCTCGTTCTAACGCAATCGATTCTAATCGAGCACATCTAGAGAATTCCAATTAAATTGCATTCAATGAAATCTAGAACGATTATAGAACGGTAGGCAAATTAAAAGCGAGACTCGGCTGGATTTCCTATCCAATTTTCATGCGGAACGATGCGATAAAAATCTATTACGTAAGCGAAGCCCTCTGTGTCAAAGTGTCGACAGCCAAGGACTAGAAATGACTCGTCACATTTACAGATTTAAAAGCATATATATGTATAGTTTACAAATTCATATTTAAATAATGTTTACTTAATAATATTGTTTCTTGTACGAAATATCCGCAAATACCTACGTTGCTGCCTAAACGCCTGAGTTTAATAGACACTAATTAAATATAATAGCAGGATATTCAAGTATTTTTATGAGAATAAACGTAAATATCAGAACACTACTCACTCATTTTACTTAGTTAAAATAAAATGTTTATAAATTGTCCAGATTAGTAAATAAATGATATTTATTTTTCATAAAAAATTAAAGGTATAATGAGTAAACATTTCATCTAAATTGCCTGTCTCATCTTTTAGATCAGACTACTTTGATAGAATTAGAATTTAAAGATAGACAAGCTAAAATACTTATTCTTAAAAGCAATACAATAATTACTTTTTAAAACAAATACTTTGTATTTTTTTTGACAAATTGACTTAAAAGGTATTTTGTGTACAAATAGTGTTTTTTAACCACTGTCGTTCGTAGTACTTAGTCGTTAATTTCTTATCAGGTTGTAATTTCGGAGGGCCATCTGCACTGAAAAACGTCGTAAGATACACGTACGAAAAGGAGCTTCGTTTCTCAAAAAGCAAAGTGCTACACTTCAGTTTTCGCACTTGAATCGTAACATTTTATTTTATTTTAGTTACATAGAAAACCAACAGCGCTATAATGTATCTATAAATAATAATAGAATCACAAAGCCAATTACAGGTTCTCGCTTATGGACAATGTAGTTACTTAGGTACTATTAAAAGGTTGCTAAAAAGTGGCGAAAATCAGTCAGCTATCCACAGAGCATTTCGCTTCCAGTATTCTAAGCTCTGTACCCCTGTGACAGTGCGCCATAATGCGATTCCGAAGCAATCACATGGTTCATTTTGCATTCCCGCAAACACTTTTAGCGTATCCTCTTCGGCCTTAAATACGTGAGTGCAGCTTCGATACTTGTTCGCAGTTAAAACGATCGCTCTGATCTCTTTGACCATGAATTGGCGTATAAATTTTAACCAGTGGTCGAGCGTTTTCGACTTTTCAGAAGCTTTGAAGGTACGTACCACACAGGTAAAAACTAAAAAGCGAGTTAAACTAACTTAGCATCCTTTTGGTTCGTACTCGTAGGTATCATGTTTCAAATCAACACACCTGGCGCAAATGTTGTGTGACAGGATCTAGATAGACTGCCCCTCTGAATTTTGGAGTGCAAATGACAATATACAAAATTAGGTAGGTATGTGATATACGTCCTTAGCTGCGATCAAAACATTGACGTCTCAACCACCAGCTCAAAAATACCCACAAAACGGTTGTGCAATTGTATTGCGGCAGGCAAGATATATTATAGAGCTTTTCATAATACCTACCACTCAAATGGACCCGCGCAACATTTTTAACAAATTACAATATAGCCAATCATAACATCCATGGATTAATCACAAGTAAGGGTAAGTTGATATTGATGTATTGAAGAGGTGACACTTCTCAACAAAATTCTCGTCATGGCCTTTTTTCAAACTCAAACTCAAAACATTTATTCATGACACTACACATTACACTTTAGAGAATGAAAACAAATAAATACAAACATAGTGCCACGAAATGGGCCCTACTCAGCATGATGCTGGCTATACAGCCAGCGCTGGTCTTCCGTAGGGACCATTTGGCGACGGGACGGAAGGAAACACAACACGACGCACAAACTCACAAAACAAAGATATAAAAAGAAACAAAAAGGATATAAAAAGTACAAAAAAAAACATATAAAACTTAAAACAAATCTTAAACATTAATAGTTGTGTCTATTATAGTATACGGTAGCTCCGTCTATGCCGTCTTTAAATATATATTTTTTTAAATTGAACGCAGCCGATGTTAGCTGCGCCACTAGCGCTCGCAGCGGCGAACTGCGTCTCGACTTACGTATTGACATACTATACTATTAATTTGTACTATTACTATGCATTCCATGAAAATTAAATTATAAATAAATGTATTATACAAGGCAAATCAGGCAAAAGTCATACAGAAAACAAAATAAAACAGAACAGACAAAGAAATGGGAAGGTGCAGACCGCGGCAAAGGCTTTTTGAAAGGCAATTGCATTGTTCGTTATGTTCTTACCGTTTTGCACAAGTAGAGTGGAGTCCCTCGCCGTCGGCAGCTCCGAGTCTGTGAGCGTGGCGTCGGAGGCGTTGTCGGTGGAGGTGGGCGTGGTGGGCGCGGGCGAGTCGGACAGCCCTCTGCTGCGCGCGCGCCGCCCGCTGCCGCAGCTGGAGCCGCTGCCGCTGCCCGAGCCGTACGGGTGCAGCCGGCCCAGGCCTGCGAACGAAACAAACCAGGGTGCTTAGCCAAGTTGCCAATCGCTAGCGCTTAAACGTCACTCGTAAGCGAAAGGCAGCTAACTGTCTTTGTCGCAGTAATATGCAAGAGTGACAGAGAGGGAAAACTACGATACGCTTCCAAGCGCTAGCGATTGGCAACTTGGCTAAGCATCCAGATATTGTTTGGCCAGGATTTGTCACTTTCGTAGATGCACTATTAATGCTTTCTATAGTAATTGATTGGTTTGCCAGAGTATAAGCATCAGTTTGGTTGCCTATTTTATGTATCTACTACTAATTTTTCGACAAACGAAACAAAAATGTAAGAAAGCTTCAATATCATTGCTTTATTTTTTTTTGTACAGATGGTGCCTTTTTTACGCGTTAGTTCGAGAAATGCCTCATTTTACGTCAGGTTCAAAACTTTGTAGGGCCATCTGTACTAATAATCGTCGTACGAGACTCATGCAAAAAGAAAATTCGTAACTCCCTTCGGTCGTGTTTGAAAACATCGCCACTCGTTTCGAATTTCATGTTTTTCGCACTTGTGTCGTAATGTAGTATTGTATCTTACCCGATCCTTTGTACCGTTTGGACGGACTTACTGTAAGTCCCATGAAACGAGGAGGTATGTATTATTACGTTACGTTTTCAACCTGTACACTGCTAAATAGTTACGTACCTAATTAAAATTATATGTTCAAATCTGACGTATAAACTCAATGCAGATAATTATGTATCCATTGTTAATTGTAAACAAAAACTGAAGATTTCGTTTCCCTCTCCAGGCACTGTCTTCGCGGAATAAAAGGGTTTACAAATATAACACAACATCAAAAGGTTAAATACACGGCCGCGGACTGATTGTAAGGAGATAACAATAAAAGAAAAAACAAAAAAAAGCAGGAGGAAATTCTAAACTATAAAGTATTTCATATGTTCGGATATAACGAGACATCAATGTGATTCGAAATAATGACAAAGACAAAGGAATAGAAAGCATAATTATTAGCAGAACTAGTATAGATAATAAGGAATGGGATGAGGCTCAAGCTTAGTTCGTTTCGGTTTGAGCGAAAGTTGATGCGATTTTGTGCTTTGTCAAGCGAATAATTTGGTTTAGTATTTAGGAGCATCCATAACACAAGTAATACGGTGCAGAATATAATTAAATATAGGTGGATGTTTTTCTTATGTTTACTTATTTTGACGTGTCACTGATCATCATTTTACAAGATTGATGATGGGCAGCAGCGTCATCATAGTGGACACATTACTGCGATCGCCAATCCGCTTGCCCAGCGTGGCGATTATGGGCATTTACCTCCTAATGCGTCTATACACATAGTTAATAGGAGAGGCCTACGTCCGCAGTGGGCTAACATAGGCTGATGATGATGATGATGGTGATGATGATGATGATTATTAAACATAATTAATATTAAAGTAAGCATAATTACATTTACTCAATATATCCAGGGATGAAGGTTCGTTAGTCCTGGGTATTGCTGCTCCGTCATTAAACCCAATTTCGTGGCAGGTTTAAATTTTTGGCGTATGCCTCGTATACTTGTACGTACATTATGTCGCTATAATTCGGACTACCGCCGAAACATAGAGACGCTAATTCTTGTTCCAAGACAACCTAGTTTCGTGCTTAGTCATTTATAAAGAGCGTAGAAGAATGCAAACCTGACTGTAACTGATTTAGATTTTTTATAGTTAACCGATGAAACTTAATATCCAGCGTGAAATTACAATCCTTGAGTTTGAAGAGTACAGGGTGAACGATATGAAGTGTAACCAAGTAGATTTTATTAAGTCTGGTGTCAAAGTAATAGCGGCTTATTATTGGAAATATATGTTTTGACCACTGCATTGAAGTCATAGGCACGCAAACATTTGGGTTGTAAACCGCAAACATGAGAACGAGACTGAGCTTCGGCTTATAAAGCTCGTAAGAACTAAAAATGGCTGAAAACCGAATCACGTGTCATTTCTCCAGTGCAGTGAGTATCGGACATTTTATCTGGTCTATTTTGAAGAGAAAGGTGAGAGCAATTAAACATGCTAGTATAAATGCAATGAAGAAAGTGATCGTATTTCACTGGCACATACTACTGGATCACAAACGTGCTGCGAGCAAATATTTTTTACCATTTGAAGACCATAGTCAAGGCAAAGGGTAGTCATATTGACTACAAGGACAATGAATCCCAAAATGTAATATTTTTCTCTTGTTTATTTTTTACTTATAACAAATTGTTGCAACTAGAACATCGCAATCCTTTGACATTGGTAACACTTCATATCGTTCACCCTGTAGAAAAAATGTTAAAACTAAACTCGCATTTAATGTTCACGTAGAATGAAACCGACTAAGCCAGAGACGTGAAGCGAAAATATTGCTTACGAAAGCCCGCTTCACATTTCCGACCCGCAAAAAAGGTAATAAGGAAAACCTTCTGAAAATGGCACTGAATATTTTTCTACACGTTGATTTACCTTTAATCAGTGTATAAGTCTTTGATGTTTAAGAACCTTTAAGTAATGCTGTGGCTTGCTTTTGCTTTCAACAAAAATGTGGTATTGAAGAGTCACTCGTAGTATTTTGCCTTTGCGACTTAGGCAGCTATTGTATTCATTTCAAAGAGTAAATATTATTAAGAATTCAAGTACAATAAAAACGAATGTTATATTTACCGGTAAGAAGAAAACAGTTATAATATCAGATTTTAGAATAAATACAAGTTGCTTTGCACATTTCTTGGCTTGAATGGACAGTGCTGTAGCTTTTCTGACTGCACCCGACGACAATGTTTGGGCGTAATGAAAACATACATTGAATGAGACATACGCAACATCTCATCTTTGTAAAGAATCAAAAAAATCACCACTCATTGGCGCTCTCGTATCAAGTTAATACAGAAGTGCGTTTGCTTATTTCAATTATGTTATTGCTTATTAATTACATTCACATAATTCATGTTAAGTGACATTTTATGGGTGAATATGGGATAATAGTATGACCTGGTGGAACATTGCATCAGTTGAACTCGTACATTATGGTTATGTTATCTCGAGGTTTTGGTATAACGAATCAAATAAAATATGAAACAAAACAGAATATATCCGTCAATGGAACCCTATCTATGAAGCGCCTTCCATTTAGATTAGACAGTTTTGAACCTTGTTGAATGTAAAAGGTCGGTAAAAGTAAAGCCGCCTCTTAAGTTATACCCGGAGCCATAATCTTATTTATTCCCATCAAATTTGCCATCGCGTTAGCCCCGAATATCTTATTATGGATTTTTTAAACATCTCGAGCGCGTTGATGGATTTTCCGAATCCTACAAACAAGTCTAAATATATGAGATCTTTAGAAGGAAGTATCAGTAATGAATTAAGCCAGACGGCGAAACTTTTTAATTTAAGTCAAACGTCCCAAGAGGCCCATCTCAAAGGACTCGAAGAAAATAAAATTAGTTTCGACTATACCTCATTACCGGACTCTGTAATTGAGTATGCAGACTGCATGTGAAAAGATTTTTTCAGAGCCACGATGTCAAGTAAGTTCTTTATGAGACTGCCAAACGAGAAAGCTTTTCGTTGAAAAGGTTTGGAGTAAATCTTAAACTTTCTTAGGGATATTTATTTAAAAATGTTTTACGAGTATGATGTTGCAAATTTCGTACGGCCGTCGGCAGCCTTAGTTTCTGACCGTCAAATGCGGTAAAATAGCTTGTCACTAAGAGTTAACACGTTAGTCATGAAAGTTTCATCCCGTATTTTTGCGCAACTATGGAAAAAAAATTTAATTCGCCTTACTTCAGGTAACTCGATAATAAGCAACAACTAATCAAATAGCCGCAGAACTTGTTCAATGCGATAATTAAGGATGCTGCCAACGGAACCCTTCACAAAGGAGGTCCAAACAAAAAGAACAATGAGCTCGTTAGAGGGGAATTTTTGCCAACTCCCCCCCTTTTCCACTACTCGAGTTGGAGGCAAGTCGTCCGGATAAGGAATGCTAATTGTAAGTGGGTTGCATAACGTTAGGAAATGTACGAAATAGATTTCTGTTCTTCGCCTCCAATGGCCGAATACAAACTAACTGAAATAGTTTGTATTGATTATGAAGGCCTGCTTTCCGAAGGAATTCTGTGTTCGGTAAAAATAAATACATTTTGCTGAATTTGATAAGTAAGTAATAATGTAGTTACATATAGCTCATGTAAGATCTATTGATAACCATATTAACGCGCCAGACGCAATTCGACTAAACATTATTGTGTATATGATGATTTTAATTTTGAATTTTTTTAAATATATAAGTATATTTCACTTTTGAAATCATTAATGAACAATAAATAACAGCTAAATTGTTATTCACTTTGTTTAAATATATACCCCTACATACTTCCTGAGATTTATTTTAAATTACATTAATCCATTCAATGAAACAGTATAAATGTATCTCTTACCTGATGTTAAAAAGAACAATCCGAAGGGTACAATTCAAAAGGATGCGTTTCAACTTCAATTGAAAACAGATTTAGTCAACGTAAACGTTGTCACATACTAAATTATCACATCAATTATCGCACTACAGTGGCATGAGAGTTATAAAAAAATGGATAGCGTAACATGAAACACAATCGCTCGCGGATAAAAATTAAATGGAACTAAATTCGCATAATTATGTAGAGACGTGGGAGGCACATAAATAAAAACAGGAGTGTTGTTTCCTTTGGATAAGAGCACAGGACATCCGTGCCGATAACGGGTCCGTTCGGCGCTCAGTTTTACGAATGGCTGCTTTAGACCTGAGTCATAATGACGATTTAATAACATATTTACTATTTATTCAGATATTACAATTTTCATCTAATATATTACAA
>JALPQI010021641.1:0-26116 GCA_025490895.1 Thaumatotibia leucotreta
CGTCGTGGCCGGACTGGGTTTCGGCGCCATAAGCTCATGTTGGGAGAGCGCAGTACAAGACTTCGTTGGAGTCCGAAAGTGGTCCAAACTGCATAGCCCTTTGGAAACATTATCCGCCATTCTATTAGTTACTTTCTTTGTGTTAGTATGTTTGTTTACGGATATAGAAAACAATGTGCAGCTTTGTTTATTCACTCTAGGAGTTACACTTTCAGTAGTAACTTTAGTTTGGACGATAATAGCTGTTTTGTCTTATTATATTACTACTCTCAAACCTTGTTTGCTCAACAGGCGGTGAAATCAATTAGAAAAAAAAAAACTATTTTTCAATGGTTGACGATCAAAAAAATAGGTAGAAAGTTTCAACTCCCTTTCGTAATTCAAAAATGGCTGTGGTAGCTGAAATCTCGTACAAGATACAAGACGGTTGAATTGTATTAGCTCTGTAACCAGTTGTGTTGGATTTATATGTGATAACTTTTGCGGTTATTGTATGTTACATTAAATTATTTTAATTAACAACAGATTTTTCTTTTAGTTTACGCAGTTTCAAACTTTATTATTTTTGTTAATGGCAAAAAAGTCGTCTTTACATATTGCTAAACAAAAATGTATAGAGCGACAGATATGTAAAGAGCGACTCTTGCTGGCTCTATCGTAGAAACCACATTAGGGTTACCGAAAACCAAGTGGTGAGACAAATGTTAATGATATGCATGTATAAAACTTAAAACGTAGGTAACTTCGTATTTGGAACTAATGTACTCGTAACTGATCTTCCTAGTTTTTTGGCCACCCATCCTATATATGTATACACGGTGTTACGCGAGCATTGCGAAAGATTTTAACTATGCATTCTAGACATAAAAATAAACAAAAAATATTATGAGACCAAATGTCAATTCCACCAAAAAAAAAAAATTTTTTTTCTTTTTTTAGGTTGATTTGAATACTTTTTAACATTTCCAGTACTTTTTATCACAACAACAATTTGTTTAAATTATTTATTTCTATTGTTTTTTTTAGGTAGAGGTTATTTCGTCAAGTCTATTCGTATTTTTTGATTGTCAGGCAAAAGGTGTGGTAATATTAGAACACATTGTGGTAGCATTGTAATCCAAAAGAAGTTAAATGACGAGTTACGTCGAAAAACTTATTTCGAAAAAAGGTTGATTATCTCTGAAACCAAGCCGAATCCAGGAAATTTTATATAACATTAAAGACTCTAAATATGGTCAGGAATCCAGCATTAAAATCTTTCGTAATGCTGACGCTACACCGTGTATATTACAAATTAATACGATTGTGCAGGTTAGTCAAAAGTATGTCCAATATGCGCCTACATACAATCTTTTTAAACGTTAGCATTACTATAAAACCTTAACACATGTTAAAAACAGGTACAGTAGACTTCGTAAATATGTAGGTACACGATTTTTATCTTGAATGGCTGAAAGTAAAGGAATGTGCGTGCACATTTATAAACTAGATTACACCACTACTGAAAACGGTTCTATATCTATTCATAATAACATTCTAGTCATAATTGAATAACGCTATAATTAGAAGGAAAACTGTTACAATAACAAATGTGAACCAAATCTACATACACCTACTTTATATATCTGTTAAGATATGCGATATTTCCCAGAGGAAATGAGGATGATTACCTACGTAATGAGAATAAACGAGATAAGATGATGTTATGTAGAGCTAGAGATTTAAAATGAAATTGCGTTAGTAATTGAATAAGGTTCCGTAATGAACTCGAATATTTTTTATGAAGGCGCATTGAAATACATTTCATTATTTATTTATTTAACCTTTATTGCACAAGAAAACGATTATTGTACAAAAGGCGAACTTAATGCTAAAAAGCATTCTCTACCAGTTAACCTTCGGGCAAACCAGATACCTAAGCTGTGGACGATGCAAAAAAAGGTTAAATGACTTAAGTGATAAGTGTGTAAGATAATCAAACATTTTAGAATTTACTACAATTACATTTCATTGACGCCATCTTATTCTTGATCACATGGTATTGATTTTGGTCGTGTGGTGACGGCAGTAAGAATAATTTGTCCACCCAACTCTTCCCGTGGGTGTCGTAAGCGTCAATTAAGGGATTCGAAGTGTCACTGACCATTCATTTATTGAATATTGATGATGGACAGCAGCATCATCATTAGTGGAGTGGACACACTACTGCGATTGCCAACCGGCTTGCCCAGCGTGGCGATTATGGGCATTTACCACCTAATGCCTCCATACGTTTATGTAATAGGAGAGGTCTTTGTCCAGTGGACTGATTATAGGCTGATGATGTGTGATTTTGGCGGGTGATTGCTGGCCATTGCAGCCAGCAGTAGGTACTGCAAGAACTTTGAAGAAGTGACTGTGAGAGGGAGAAAGAGTTGATGCAAAATTAGTATAATTACACATATGGCGCTTGTAAGTCCCTCATGCTTTATCATAGAAGTTGGAGTGTTTGTCAGTTTCACACCTAAATCAATTAAACAACCCTAATGCTACTGCGTCTATTCCCCAAAATACGTGCGTAGATTATTTGAATTATAATTTGTACAGACATTCCCATAATAATCCAGTTAACTCCAGAAAAATACATGTATGCATTTGCATAGTGTAAGCAGCATAAAACCAGCGTGACTCAAGTGACCGTCACCATGGCAATAACAGACAGAACGTTGATTCGCTCATTTATTGTGTGTGGATAAATAATCGATGAAAATGATGACTCAAATAACAATAAGAGTACCTAGACAACTGTGACAAAGTATCTAAATTTACAAACATTACACCATCATTTGGGACCAAAATCAAGAAAAAAAAATCATTTGTAATTAATCTGACTTTACTTTTTCATGAGTCAAGCGTAGGTAATAGTAGCATTATGGCACAGTGGAAAACAATTCACCGCAGGAAACGCGGTGTCACATTATATTTGCTCACCGTCTCCGTAATCTTAATGCAAATGATTCGGGCTAAGTAAATATTACACCTTTCAAATTATCAACCAGGAGCACCTCGCGCTCATTCGAACAGAAACGACCAAAACGAAAAGTGCTGAACGACTGAATGCCGAACACGACCTGAGTTTTAGGTGTTGTGGTGATGGCTTTCACGAAAAATTATATGAACGAATTATTTGTGACAGTGCTGGTAAGTACAGTACATGTATAATACTTGTTTACCTAACTAAAACCACTGATGCCAAATTGCCAATTAACTGTTTTGTTTTAATATTAGCAGGGGCGTAGCTACTGCCGTATCTGCCGTATCAATTATACGGGGCCCCCGGGCCACGGGGGCCCCCAAAGTGCGTAAGGAAAAAGAATAAAAACTTTCTAATTTGTATTACCTCCATATAAGGGCCTTCAAAAAAATTTTATACGGGGCCCCGACAAGGCACGCTACGCCACTGAATATTAGCAGAAACAGTTGATGTTTGCCTTCAAAACAGTCTTCATTAGTATTACACCTTTCAAAGGTTAATATTTGGGATTTTGCACAACGTAATGTAACTAACTCGGCTTATTTTGGTACCTATTAAGAATATACCTATGATGATTTTACAGTATTGATCAATGATATGTATACTCGTATTTTTCATTTTATGTCATTGAGATAGTGTATAAATGTTTATTGTTAATATGGTTGATAAACTCCTTTGGTCGGACCTATTAATTTATTATATTATCTTTTTAGTTATTTTACAATTTATTAATCAGTGTTAAAGTTGATCTGCTGGTAGTGCTTTGAAGGTACACCAGCTGGTACCAATATATTTTTCGGAACATACTCTGTACGAAATGATAAATCAATTAGTGATTAGTGCCGCGCTAAATCTAGGGACTCTCTTCGTGCGAGGCAGTTATCTGCGCCCTCACAAATGTGCGAAAAAACACTAGGAATATCATTATGTGATCATATAATCATCCAAGGCTTTTTAATATCAAGCGAAATTGGCCATTTTACCTGGGATAGCTTTATCCTGACCTTGGTCCATACTGTAATTGTAATAAGCCTCAATCATACAGACATTAAAATATTGAATTGATTGCAATTAAAGGTTTACCGAATACATGGTTAAAATAGTCAAACTTATTGTTGATTTCTAAATATTAGATACAATAATATATACCTACCAAAGAAAACTTTTTTTGACAATTCCAGTATATCCTTCTATAAAAATGTTTTTGTTCACTAACTGCCTTTAAAGTAGAGCATAGTAAATCAAATATTGATTCTTATAAAATCTTGTTACACAGGTACTGTCCGCGTTGTTATCAACGGCGTCAGCTGTCGACTGTCACGGGAAATCTTTCCACTGCGTCAACTCTACTCATTTCATGATATGCGTGGACCTTGGGGGCGGAGTGTCACAGGCTATAGATAACTTTTATATAGCTTGCCCTCCCCCCACAATCTGTCAGGGCACTAACCATTTTGAATGTGAGTTTCCTACGCCAACAACCCTTGCTACTACAGCAAACAATGTAATTAGCGAAACTACGCTACCGTGGGAGGAAATTGTTACTGCGTCTTCACTGGGTAATACAACTAAAGAGTTCTCTGAAAATTATATGAACACAGAAAGGGCGACAACTGCAGAATACAGTATTACTACAGACACGACCGTGGATGTTACTGCAAGTACAGCTTCGGGTTTTTATATCAGCAATGATTTTAATGTAACGGATATTGTAACAACTTTACCAGAAACTACAAGTACTACAATAGAGACAATAGTTTCTGAAATACCGAAAAGTACTCTTAGTGATATAAATACCAACATAACACAAGCCACTGTGGCGTCTATTACAGCTGTCAATGAACAAGCAACAAAAACAGAAAGTAGGAATTCGACTAAAACTGAATCAGTATTTACTGGTGAAGTAAGTAAAGTGCCAATTGTAGAAACTACTACTACTAGTATAGAAAATTTACCCGCTTTACCAATTGACAAAATCGACACAGATTTTTACCATGGTTCTACTACGGCACCGTCAAAGCTATCAAAAACTACTGAAATTGCCCATACTACTACACCTAAAGATCGACAAGCCATACTCGAACTAGAAGCGAGAAAAAAGTCTAATGTAAATGTGAAAGACCCACCTACTGACAAAGTAGAAAATATAGCACCCAAAAGAATCCAAACGAAAAACACCGTAGAAGAAATAACAACGACTTCAGAAACACGGGTTGACTCGTCTAGTCCAAAAAATTCGACTACACATTCGTATAGTGAATTTTTTCCGGAAATTACAGTTACAACGGGCGGACCATTCGTTGATAATAAAGATAAAATTAATAATACACAAGGCACGAACGTCAAAGAGGGACCGGTCGTTATTTCTTCAAACTCACGAAACCCAGAAGCTACAACGACTATAGGTAAAACATTAACTACTGAAACGGTAGAGAATGAACAAACAACAACAATATACGAAGAAACCAACGTCACTACAGAGGCTGCTTATATACCAGCGGACCATGTATTTATTAATGATACCACAGATATAGCTGAGAGTTCTAAACAACCCAATACTACAAATGATCCAAGTTTGATAATAGACACGACTCAAAATGTTGTCGCAGAGGCTATAATTACTACAAGCGAAAAAGCTATATTTGGGTCTGCTACAATTATTAACCCAGAACAAATAACAACTGAAGTCCCATCACTTGTGACAATGACACAAAAATACGAGGAATCAATGTTAAACGGAGCATTAATTATTGATAACAACGTAATTGGTGAAAATACCGAGCAAACAATGACGACATACGAAGAACCCGGAACATCTGACATTTCTGGGAATGCTGCAACACTGCCATCTACAATATCTACGAGTCAGACAGTGGATCTAGAATCCGTAACGACGTATAGACCGATGTCAATTAGTAGCACTCGATCTATAACCCAAACTTTTGAAAACACAAAGCAGGATGTAACAATGATTACTGAAATTAGAGATCATGCAGTAAATACAGAATACTCAACTAAGACAAATAAAGATAACTCTATAACGGAGTCCGCGCAAAGCATTACAACAGAGAGTATAATTCCAATTACACTTGCAGTCAATTTAAATAGGACAACAAGGCCACAAAATAAGGAAGATGTAACAATGATTACTCATATTGAAGATAATGCTATCAATACTGAACACTCAACTAAGTTAAATAAAGAGAGCTTTATAACGAATAACACACAAAGCATTACAACAGAGAATATTATTCTACATGCAGAAAATTTAGATACGATAAGAAAGCCACAAACTTCTGAGGACACAAAGCAGGATGTAACAATGACCACTCAAAGTATTGATAATGCTGTAGATACCGAACACTCAAATAAGACAAATAAAGAGAGCTCTATAATGGATGAAACGCAAAGTATCACAACAGAGAATATAATTCCAACTACTCATACATTAAATTTAGATATGATAACAAAGCCACAAAATTCGGAAGATACAAAGCTAGATGTAACAACGATTACTCAAAGTATAGATGATGCAGTCAATACCGAACACTCCACTAAAACAAATAAAGAGAGCTCTATAACGGAGGTCGCACTAAGCACTACAACAGTTAATATAATTCCAATTACACTTGCAGTCAATTTAGATACGATAACAAAGCCTCAAACTTCTGAGGACACAAAGCAGGATGTAACAAAGATCACTCAAAGTACAGATGATGCAGTCAATAGCGAACACTCAACTAAAACAAATAAAGAGAGCTCTATAACCGAGGTCGCACAAAGCATTACAACAGATAATATAATTCCAATTACACTTGCAGTCAATTTAGATACGATAACAAAGCCTCAAACTTCTGAGGACACAAAGCAGGATGTAACAAAGATCACTCAAAGTATCGATAATGCTGTCGATACCGAACACTCAAGTACGACAAATAATAAGAGCTCTATAATGGATGAAACACAAAGTATCACAACAGAGAATATAATTCCAACTACTCATACATTAAATTTAGATATGATATCAAAGCTACAAAATTCGGAAGATACAAAGCCAGATGTAACAACGATTACTCAAAGTACAGATAATGCAGTCAATACCGAACACTCGACTAAAAAAAATAAAGAAAGCTCTATAACGGAGTTCGCCCAAAGCATTACAACAGAGAAAGTAAGTCCAATTACACTTGCAGTCAATTTAGATATGATAACAAAGCCTCAAACTTCTGAAGACACAAAGCAGGATGTAACAATGACCACTGAAATTATCGATAATACTGTCGATACCGAACACTCAAGTAAAACAAATAATATGAGCTCTATAATGGATGAAACACAAAGTATCACAACAGAGAATATAATTTCAATTGCACATACAATAAATTTAGATATGATAATAAAGCCAGACAATTCGGAAGATACAAAGCAAGATGTAACGACGATTACTCAAAGTACAGATAATGCAGTTAACACCGAACACTCAACTGAGACAAATAAAGATAGCTCTATAACGGAGTTCGCACAAATAATTACAACAGATAGTATAATTACAATTACAGAAGCCGTACATTTAGATATGACAACAAGACCTCAAAATCCTGAGGACATAAAGCAGGCTGGAACTACGAATACTCAAATTAAAGATAATTATGTCAATACTGAACACGCAACTTCACAAAGCATCACAGCAGATAATGTAATTCCAAGTACACATGCCGTACATTTAGATATGATAACAAGGCCACAAAAATATGAAGACATAAAACAGGATAGACCTACGAATACTCTAATTATTGATAATTATGTCAATACTGAATCCTCTCCTAAGATAAATGAACAAATTTATATAACGGAAACTTCACAAAGCATTACAACAGATCATATAATTCCAATTACACATGCAATATATTCAGATATGTTAACAAGGCCACAAGATTCTGAAAATACAAAGCAGGATGGAACTACAAATTCTCAAATTATAGAAAATGGAGCCAATACCGAACAAACATTTACGATAAATGAAGAGAGCCCAACAACAATGGCCATAGAACGCATTGCAACAGACAATGCCGTTCTAATTAAACATAAAGAAAAAAATGAAGTGATAAAACCGGAAACAGTGTATGCACCCACAACAATGATTAACGATCTAATTTCAACCGATTCTCATGATATTATATCGAACAATTTTGAATCAGTCCTGGAACAGATACCTAGAAACGAAACATTTATCGATGGAATATTTACTCCAGAAACAGTAAATATTGTATCAACCAACATTTCAAGTTATGTAAATGGCACAGAAACCGAAACCAATAATGTACCTACTGATACGATGAATGCTAGTAAAGACGACGATTTAACTACTGAAAACCAATCCATAACGGACATCGTAAAACCAACCGATAAAGTAACTGATTTTAATCCGTTAGATAATTATTTCATTGATAAATCTAATCAAAATTCAGAATCTAAAAGAAAGTCCAGTGAGCCCAATGTACAGACACAAGAAAACGAAGTGAACGCAGCAAGTCCTCAGCAACATTCTACAACCGTTAGTAGCACAAATTACCCTCGTGTAAATAACAACGAACAAAATAATGAAAATATCGCCTCACAAACTGGACTTCAGGAAAATATAAGAAGCTTATTTAAAAATGATAATTCACCTTTTTCTGCACCTGACTATCTCGATGCAAAAGATCCTGTAACTCTGAAAAATGGTAAATTGGCAAATGGTGGGTTAGATATCACATCTTCGCCAACGCCAATATCTACAGTAACAAGTGCTGCTTCATCTTCGATACTGAATAGTATACAAAAGTCATACCAAACCATAGCTAATTTCTTTAACATATCATCGGAACTTGCAGTTAACGAAACTAATAACAAAGTTAAGGAATCAGGCAAAAATACGACTAATTATAAAGATGTAAACACAAGCAATAAAGATACATCTGTTATTAGTTTATCGAAAAGCAATGAAAATAAACGGGAAAAGAATTTACCGTCAGCGGTTTCAAAGAATGATAATATTGATTTTCCTGTAACTATAATTAACAAAATATCTGGTCAATCTACAATTAAACGATATGAACAACCTGCCGCTACTCAGGACAGTTCGGGGTACATACCAGCAGGTATATCGACTAAGCATGTAAATGACGAAGTTGACAAACCAATGTTGGATATTTTACCACTACATATTAATGATATCAATTTTAGTACTTCTTTTAGAAATATTCCACTGACAGATGACACATCTAAAACCCTAAGCGACAACACTGTTATAGTAACTGAATCATATAAACAGTCAACATTAAACACCCAAAATGGGGTTATTGATGAAGCCAATGATGTAACAAAGTACCCCATATCTAGTGGTTTGAGTTCTAAAAGCAGCCCCGCAGTAGGAACTAGTGAGAAAAATAACGATATTATTACGGTTAACACGCCTGGAGATGATGCTTTGAACTCGGCGACTGGTTTTAGAAGCGGCATCGATGTTTCATCGCAACAAGTTGAACAGACACCTATCATAACAACAAGCAGTTCTAATAAAGTATATACTATATCACATATAAAACCAACTGAAAGTAATAACAGTACATACACATTTAGTAATACACTAAGATCGATCGACTCCGATAATGTAACTGTGGAAGCACCCCAAGAACCTGTGCAAACAACAAATAACACAAAGTCAAATATTCTTAAAGAAACTAATTTTAATGCAGAACACCAAAAAAATAACTCGGCAGTTACTGCAGACTTGAAACATACTCCGCAAACTTCTACTACCAACAAGGAACCAGAACCAAATAATTTACCTGCAGTTGTTAGTTCGTCTAAGAATACAAATACTAAAAAGATATATATAAGCACAGCTCGCACATCTTCTCAGTCGGTGACTGCAAACCCAATCTCTCCGACCTCCAGTAACATTAACAAGCAAGTTACAAATGACGCAGCTGCGCCTTATACTTGCATCAATGGCATAAGAGGAAGATATTCAGACAAGGACGATTGCAGGAAATTTTACATCTGCATCGGTAACCATGAACCTATTGTTGGTAATTGTCCTGAAAGTACAGTATTCAGTGATCTTAAAAAACAATGTACTAAAAACTTGTCGCATTGTATACGAGGAAATGAATTTAAATGCCCATCAGCAGGTAGATTTATCGATTTTATGAAAGACAATGTTTATTACGTTTGTGTCAACTTTAAGAGTCACTTGTATAAATTCAAGTTTCAATGTCAAAAAGGGTTCGTTCTCAACAAAACAACAGTGACGTGTATAGAGACAAAAGAGATCGAGTCCAATGAATCGGTTTCAATATCTTCTAGCGACAGCAACAGCCAATCAGGTAGCGTTAGTGTTGCCAGTAGCAGTACCAATAGGAACAGTATTAGCACTAGTACAATTAGCAGTAGCAGCAGTGACAGCGATGATAGTCGTAGTAAGAAAAATTACTCTTCAAAGACCAGAAAAAGCAAAGAGGTAGAGGAAACGCCGGAAGAACCAGAAGAACAAGAAGAGGACGAGGAAGATGAAGTATTTAAATGTAAGAAGGAGGGTAAATTCCCGATTCGTAACGAATGCAGGCGATATTATTTGTGCAAGAAGAATCGAAAATCGGAGTATCGCCGGAAGATAAAGAAATGTAATTCGGGTAAAGTATTCCACAAGGACAAAAAGAAGTGTGTGGACGATGACAGCTATGAGTGTTAATGAAACTTTAATTATATTTTGAAACAAGAGTACCTAGATATTGATCTAAAATGTGACGTGATAATTATGTAAATAGCTCAACACAACTATTAAATATAAACAGGTAGATTAGTTTTACTTAGTTTATAAATCTTGTTGTTGTTTCGAATATCATAAAATGTTTTATACTGTTATTGTTAAATATTGTATTAGGTACTTACATTATTAATAAAACAAGTTTACAAAGTCTTAACGGTTTTATTCAATTAAATAAAGACAATAACAATGAAATGCAATACTATAGTATGTATGTGATAATGATAAAATTATGTACTTTAGCTCGGTGGCTGAGGATACTGAAATCTAAAATAATGCGCTGCATAATTGCAATTGTTAAATAACTTTGATTATCTAAAAGTATTACTTAGAACTTGCACACGTATGGCAGGGTTTAGAACTCTGGACAGGTGATTTCCGTTTGAATTACAAGTTACAAGGTTTTGTGAAGACCCCAGGTTTATGTATATAATATATACATATTATATAGGTATATGTGATTCAAACGGAAATCCTTATCTAATTAATGCTGTCAAAAAAAACTTCCAGTTCCGATAGCCGAAATGGGCCCCTGTATAGGTAACGTGCATGACCTTAGTAAAAAGTAATAATAATAACAACATAATTTGGCCAAGGAGAAATGTTACTAAAGTATAATCATATAAAATCATACTACCGCGCTTTTTTTCTTACCCTAATTTAATCTTAATAGGTTATAATACTAAAACAATAATAAGTATAGGTAGGTATTTAGAGCGTATAAGTGGTCTCGATAAAAAGTAGCAGTGTATGATATGGCATCTTTTCTAACTTATCTTCCACAAATGATCATTTGAATGAATATTAATGTATTTTTGTTTACAAGGATTTCAAAAAAATAAGTCATGTTTAAAAAAAACCGGTCAGTTCAAAATATACTATATCATACTGCTACTTTTATACCGAACCACTCTTTACGTTATAAGTAGGGATCTGTTTGAGGTCATATTCAGTAACGGATTCTGATTAGTAAAATTGGGAGAACAATTTCGTTTCGTGAAAAAATTGTACCATTTTATACCTAATGGTCTCGTTTTATCCGTGCTATGCGTCACTTTTTGACTTGCATACTTGTCAAAACGTGACGACAACAAACGATAAACACATGACCATTTCTGTGACCAATCCGATAAGTAGATACTGATTAGGCCCTTAAAGAAAATCTACGTTTGTAACATAACCCTGTACAACTATAGCTTTTACCCTCCTATTGGCAATTCTCGTCAGCCAAACTATATCTATTAAAATTACAATACAATATAAATGCAAACTAAGTCTCAATCTATTAAACATTCAGGGTTTTAACCCATGTTGAAATTTAAAAATTCGATTTTAACTACACCATGCCGTGCTGGTAATCAGGCTTCATCTAGTGCAAGTTTGTGATTCATTGTTTCTCAGTCTTATTGAGATCCGTCACCAAATTATCTTGCCGCGGCCTGCGATACGCAGCTCGCGAGCTTTCAACAAATTGATCCTCGTCATATCTCTCCAACGTGATGCAGAATTGGTTCGAGAACACGGTGCAGCGCACCCCCCTCTCGCCGCGCACCGGCCGCGACGGGCAGAAATACGCTGCCTTAGCCGGACTCTGTCCTTCAGTTACTGTGAACTTATAGTTCTTACAGTCGATAGGCCTCGTACGATGAGCCACTGGTACATCGAATTCAAGATCATCGCGAGTGTCAATTCTTCTATTGCTTTCAGAGAAAAACTCGTCAGGTTGACTTGTGTTTGCTATTGGACATTTATATTTATCTGGCGCTGAGCAAGTTCGCGTGTAACCGTTGAAAATTGTGGTACCCGAACACTTGAATTTGATGCCTTGGAAACGATTCTTGTTAGGGATGCATAAGATGTAGCCTTTACATCCTGGAACGTTAGGATCCGCTATCCTTTCGTGTCTGTGGCAGCGTATCGTTCTACCGAAAGACGGTTCGATATAGTTGTTGATGTTTTCGCAAACATCGCTAGAGTCCACGTTGCATAAAGTGCCTGGAGGGCAAAGGAAAGACGGCCCGAACAGATTTGGCCCCTCACATAACCGCAGTTTCGCTTGTCCTTCGCATGTGAAACCGTACGGGCCGCAGTCAAAATTTCTGTTACTTAAAAACGGATAATCAACTCTTCTAGAATCAGTCGCTGCGGTGAAAATCTGAAAATAAACAACCTTGAACTAGATGTCGAACACAATAACATGTTTAGTAAAGGACGAATGCGATGTCAATAGGTAACCTGGTTTTATAGTGGGGATTTTACACTCTCATAAAGTAGGGCGAGTTATTTCAAGGCAATAAAGATAATAACTATTATGGAAACTGAGTGTTTGTTTTCTTTACTTTTCTATGCAGTACTTATCACGATACTCGAAGTCTACGAAGTCATTAAAATTGGATAATTTTATTAAAATAAAATAAATACGAATTAAAAGAAATGCTACTTACCATCACAATTATCGACAATTTAACGCACATTTTATAATTAAACATTTTAAAATACAAAAAAATCTCTGTCCGTAAAGTAAATGCCGCTTTAGAGTCCAGCGCACAACTAACGACCACGGAGTCAGCAGCTTTCTTCAAATCTCTTAAGTTGGAGGGCAATTAGCACTATTAGCGCACAATGGAGAAATGGGTTCGTGTCAGTGGCGCATTGTCACGGCTCATTGTTACTTCCGAAACTTGACAACAAATACGACATACACTTTCATGTCAACGTCACGTTCGAAAGTGACACTTATGCGAAGGTTCTACGATTCGTTATAAAAAAATGTCTTGTTTAAACTAGGTGACTCCAAATAATTGTTTAAGAGTAAAAAGTCACTTGTCAAGCAAGATCCGTATTCAAATATTTTTAAGTTGGTTACTATATTATTGTCATGCTGGCTTGTGTATTGACGTACCTATGTGCCTATTGTTGATACAATATAACGAATTGCGTTTTAAGATTTCCATATAGAAATGCAATATTCCAAGCGAGTGTTAATCTATAGCATTTTTAACTTTATTAAATCTATGTAGGGATACTTTGATTCTAATGTGATCTATATGTTTATTTTATTTTCATTGTTAAATCACCCATTTACTTTTTATACTTACGTAGGTAACTAAATCGCGTCATAAAAAGTGAAAAACGAATAAATTCTGATTCATAATAATTCCAATACTTATATTAGTAAATTTATTCTTAGTCCCTTTTCTGTCAAGATGTTTATGTGTATAAGGGCATTACGTACGTATAATCTCCCTACAGTTCGAAGTGAGTAACTCATTTTTATCTTGATATGATAATAGAAGGTACATAAATAAAAGAGATTGTAATGTATACATTTTATTATAATTAACTACTTAATAATACCTTACATGTGGCGATTATTCGTCGTCGGACGAAGACTCGCTGTCTGAACTCGAGCTGGAATTCGACGAAGAACCGCTTCTATCGCCTATCGGTGTTCCTGTTTTAGCCCTGAAATTAATACAACCCAGATGATTTATTTTTATTATTCTATTCTTATTTTCACTTATATTTATATTTGCCGATTCATCATAATTATCATCAACCCTTGAGCGCCTACTGCTGCCTACAGGCCTCTTTTCGCGTACGCCATTCGTCCCGGTCTTATCTTATCCAGGAGCGACCCATTTGCCTATTGCCCTTTTATATTTCTTATTTATTAGCGTTGAAAATGTGGAAAAACCATTTTTTTCGTGAAATAATGAAACTTTTCTTGTCTTTTCCGTTTTTTCTGGTTTTTGAAGAAATTGAAATTACATCTGCAGTCAGGCCCTGACGGGTCTGTAGGAGTTCTAGCACCTCCTGAGACCAGTTCAGCATCACACTAAGGGCTTCCACTGACCGACTAGGCTACAGAACAATGTCACTTACAGGTGGTAGGCCTCTACGGCGACGACAGCCAAAGGATGCAGTCCGGTCAGACCCTCACGGGTCCGTAGCAGTTCTACTTCCTGAGACCAGTTCAGCATCACACTAAGGGCTTCCACTGACCGACTAGGCTACAGAACAATGCCACTTACAGGTGGTAGGCCTCTGCGGCGATGACAGCCGAAGGATGCAGCCCTGTTAAAGCCTCACGGGTCTATAGCAGTTCTACTTCCTGAGACCAGTTCAGCATCACACTCAGGGCTTCCACTGACTGACTAAGGCTACAGAACAATGCCACTTACAGGTGGTAGGTCTCTACGGTGACGACTGCCGAAGGAACCACTCCTGTTAAACCCTCACGGGTCCGTAGCAGTTCTACTTCCTGAGACCAGTTCAGCATCACACTTAGGGCTTCCACTGACTGATTAGGCTACAGAACAATGTCACTTACAGGTGGTAGGCCTCTGCGGCGATGACAGCCGAAGGATGCAGTCCTGTCAGACCCTCACTGGCCTGTAGCAGTTCTAGCACCTGAGACCAGTTCAGCATCACACTTGGGCTTCCACTGACTGATTAGGCTACGGAACAATGTCACTTACAGGTGGTAGGCCTCTACGGCGACGACAGCCGAAGGATGCAGTCCTGTCAGACCCTCACTGGCCTGTAGCAGTTCTAGCACCTGAGACAAGTTCAGCATCACACTCAGGGCTTCCACTGACTGACTAAGGCTACAGAACAATGCCACTTACAGGTGGTAGGTCTCTACGGTGACGACTGCCGAAGGAACCACTCCTGTTAAACCCTCACGGGTCCGTAGCAGTTCTACTTCCTGAGACCAGTTCAGCATCACACTTAGGGCTTCCACTGACTGATTAGGCTACAGAACAATGTCACTTACAGGTGGTAGGCCTCTGCGGCGATGACAGCCGAAGGATGCAGTCCTGTCAGACCCTCACTGGCCTGTAGCAGTTCTAGCACCTGAGACCAGTTAAGCATCACACTTGGGCTTCCACTGACTGATTAGGCTACGGAACAATGTCACTTACAGGTGGTAGGCCTCTACGGCGACGACAGCCGAAGGATGCAGCCCGGTCAGACCCTCACTGGCCTGTAGCAGTTCTAGCACCTGTGACCAGTTTAGCATCACACTCAGGGCTTCCACTGACCGACTAGGCTATAGAAAATTGTCACTTACAGGTGGTAGGCCTCTACGGCGACGACTGCCGAAGGATGCACTCCTGTTAAACCCTCACGGGTCGTAGCAGTTCTACTTCCTGAGACCAGTTCAGCATCACACTTAGGGCTTCCACTGACTGATTAGGCTACAGAACAATGTCACTTACAGGTGGTAGGCCTCTACGGCGACGACTGCCGAAGGATGCACTCCTTGTTAAACCCTCACGGGTCCGTAGCAGTCCTACTTCCTGAGACCAGTTCAGCATCACACTTAGGGCTTCCACTGACCGACTAGGCTACAGAACAATGTCACTTACAGGTGGTAGGCCTCTACGGCGACGATTGCCGAAGGATGCACTCCTTGTTAAGCCCTCACGGGTCCGTAGCAGTCCTACTTCCTGAGACCAGTTCAGCATCACACTCAGGGCTTCCACCGACTGACTAGACTAAAGAATAATGTCACTTACAGGTGGTAGACCGCTACGGCGACGACAGCCGAAGGATGCAGCCCTGTTAAACCATCACGGGTCCGTAGCAGTTCTACTTAATGAGACCAGTTCAGCATCACACTCAGGGCTTGCACTGACTGACTAGGCTACAGAATAATGTCACTTACAGGTGGTAGGCCTCTGCGGCGACGACAGCCGAAGGATGCAGTCCGGTCAGACCCTCACTGGTCCGTAGCAGTTCTAACACCTGAGACCAGTTCAGCATCTCAGGGCTTGCACTGACTGATTAGGCTACAGAACAATGTCACTTACAGGTGGTAGGCCTCTACGGCGACGACTGCCGAAGGATGCAGTCCGGTCAAACCCTCACGGGTCCGTAGCAGTTCTACTTCCTGAGATCAGTTCAGCATCACACTCAGGGCTTCCACTGACCGACTAGGGTACGGGACAATGTCACTTACAGGTGGTAGGCCTCTACGGCGACGCCTGCCGAAGGATGCAGCCCGGTCAGACCCTGACTGGTCTATAGCAGTTCTGCTTCTTGAGACCAGTTCAGTATCACACTCAGGGCTTCCACTGACCGACTAGGCTACACAACAATGTCACTTACAGGTGGTAGGCCTCTGCGGCGACGACAGCCGAAGGATGCAGCCCTGTCAGACCTTCACGGTTCTGTAGGAGTTCCAGCACTTCCTCTTGGGGCCGGTTCAGCATCACAGTCAGGGCTTCCACGGACGCTGATACTGCCTCTTCGAAACCGCACTCGGCCAGGTATGACAACGCCGCCTGAAAAATTGTTTGAGTTACTAAATGTAAAAATATAATATTGTCAACATAAGTTATCGATGGTTATATAAAACACTTATGACTGAATCGATAACATAACCGTTTTAACTGTTATATAACAAGGAAAAACAATATTATCTGCCCGCAACTAAGAATACTTGTACCTTATGTTTGGATTTAACAAGTATTGAAAGATAATGGAAACTAACTTGTAGTAATGTATAAGGTGAATAGTGGGCTAAATATTTGGACAAAAACCTAGACATCTGCACCTACTCTGTACCTATACCTACCACAGCGCGGATAGCACTTCCCGAACTTGTCGATGTGTGAAGATTGCTGAGCGTTGATTATCATTCAGTCACATCACTAGTGCACTCAATGCTAGACTAGCGGCCCATGCTGAAAAAAATATGGGTCATTTGAACCACCAGGTGACCTATCTAGAACGATATAAGAGCATAAAATAATAAGATTCAGCACTATGCCGTCACTTGTAAGCTGTCCAACTGACTCCTGGTGAGAATTTAAAAGTACAGGTAGAGTGAGTACATTTTGGTCATATATTTTTGTACGGCATTCTTACCACCGACACCGATAGATCCATGAAAAATAATAAGAAAACGCACAGTGCCGTACAAAAATTGTGCGCCACAAATTATGATTTTTTTTTATTTTCCGACAATCACCAGGGTAAATTTGGCCATTTGATTTTGTACGGCATCTGTGTCATACTATTTCAATACTGCTTCTAATTCATTATTCCGCAACGCCGCGCCGTACAAAAATCATGCGACAAAGGGAAAAAATCGAGGGTTGCAATCCCCTCTCTTTCCGTAGTCCAGGGGGTGATTTGAAAAAGTAAGGCTTCGGTTCCAAAACATTATCTAGCACTCAAAAGTACTATTAAAAATAATGCCGTCAAAAAATGATAGTCCATTTGAATGCATATCAATAATCATCTTCATTTCATAGTATCCTTGATTTTTACAGCTGTAAAATCATTTGATCCTGTACGGGAACTTCTTTTTTAACATGATGTTGTAAAATACAATCGTTACATAGTATTGCCGTTAAAAATAAACCGTTCTAAAAATAATTATAGAGAAATACAAAAGCTGAAATTTTGCAAATTAATGTAAAAGTATAAATATCATAGATTAATGAAATATAGCAGTTTTTTACATTTTATCCCTTGTTTTAAATAACATTAACATAGATAAATTAGGAAAAAATAATGCCGTACATTTTTATGCAGACCATATATTTTAGGCTGATGAAAGTCACGCTACAATTTTAAGGGTACTTTATGGCCATCTGATGCAGTGCGGTATTAACATATTTTTGAAGAGAACAATTGATAATATGATAAAATCACTATGATGTCTAGCAGAATTGAAACGTTGTGTATATTATGTCCAAGAAATGAAAATGAAAAATCCCAGTATCAACAGTTATGTATACTTTTTGGTTTAATATATACTTCAAAAAACGTTATTGATACATATATATAATATATAATTGATTTGTTTCATTGTAGATGTCAATAAATAAAACAATCATTTTTTAGAAAAAATATATACAAGGTGGAATTCGACGAGGGACCTTTACGGAAATGGGAGATAGTTAAGGCTATACTGAGCAGCTTTTACTATGGGACCAACCCCGAAATCGTAAGAAAAAAAAATACTTTCATACATTGTGTGTATACATGCCGTACCTTTTTGTATGGATAAGTTTTTTTTTATATACGATTTCGGGGTTGGTCCCATAGTAAAAGCTGCTCAGTATAGCCTTAACTATCTCCCATTTCCGTAAAGGTCCCTCGTCGAATTCCACCTTGTATATTTTATGATAATATTTCTTTTTTAAGAAATTAGATTTTATTCAGTATTGGAATCAGTTACTCAGTTGTTATCAGAATCAACGTCTTCATCGACGTCCGAATTAACTCATCTATTATTTTCTGAAACATAAATATGTATTTGTCAAAATCCAAGTGTTACGTACAAATTTAAGATGTAAATATTTATTTACCTATGATGTCATCACTTTTATAGTTTCTAACTAGGAACCTAGAATCAAGAAAAGACTATGACAATTAGTAAAAATAAAATATCTAAATGCCGTATAAAAAAAAATCACCTTACATTTCGTACAGTTTTTTTTTCCGTTTGAGTCTTTGGACCAACGACAATATACGGCATATGAAAAAATATTATCTATGCATAAAATACTTTCAAAATAAATTTATTTCATGTTGTGTCAAATCACCCCCTGGACCACGGAAAGAGAAGGGATTGCAACCCTCGATTTTTTCCCCTTGTCACATGATTTTTGTACGGCGTTGCGGAATAATGGATTAGAAGCAGTATTGAAATAATATGACACAGATGCCGTACAAAATCAAATGACCAAATTTACCCTGTTGATTGTCGGAAAATAAAAAAAAATCAGACTTTGTGGCGCACAATGTTTGATCTATGTGTAATAAAAATCTATGTGTCTATAATCTATGTGTGGTGGTAAGAATGCCGTACAAAAATAAATTACCAAAATGTACTCACTCTACCTGTACTTTTAAATTCTCACCAGGAGTCAGTTGGACAGCTTACAAGTGACGGCATAGTGCTGAATCTTATTATTTTATGCTCTTATATCGTTCTAGATAGGTCACCTGGTGGTTCAAATGACCCATATTTTTTTCAGCATGGGCCGCTAGTCTATGCCTGATTATCCTCGCGCTGCAGGGCTTCTAATGTGTCCCGCACTACGTCCCCCAGCGGGGCCGTTTGTCCCGAGCACAGCTGACGTCGCTGACGACAGTCGCATCACTACTCACGGCAGCGACGGCCGGCTGGTGGGCGGCGGCGCCTCCTCGCGCCGCAGGGCTTCTAGTGTGTCCCGCACTACGTCCCCCAGCGGGCCCGCCTTGTCCCGAGCACAGCTGACGTCGCTGACGACAGTCGCATCACTACTCACGGCAGCGACGGCCGGCTGGTGGGCGGCGGCGCGGCTGGCGGCCCGCGCGAGCGCGTCGGGGCGCGCGGGCACGCCGGCCGCCTCCTCGCGCCGCAGGGCTTCTAGTGTGTCCCGCACTACGTCCCACAGCGGGTCCGTTTTGTCCGCGTCCGAGCACATCTCTATTACGTTGCTGAGCGCCGTGGCTGACAATCTATTGAAAGTTAGATAGATAGATAAAGCAACTAATTTAAAAACGCCTCCTACCTTAACCTAAGGGAGCTAGACTTGATGACGCTGATCGAAAGGGACAAACAATACTTAGTGGCTTGCTAAGTTAGGAGAAGTTTATGCATAAGGTTAAATAGGTTTTGCGCGTACTTACTTTTGCACCGGCGACCGCATGTCCTTGCCTTCTTGTTGCTCCTCGGCTAGTTTGCCAAACTTGATCACGTCGGCCGCTGCTGCTCGCATCTGCGCTTTCACCTCGTCTTCTAAAATGTTATTCGTGCTTTTTAATTTAGTTTTTATCTTCGTAAAAATGGAGCAACAAAATAGGAAAAGTATGTGGAGGTATAGTAATTGGTATAGGTACATTGTATTATTCCACCGCGAGCGGAGAGGACTCATTAATGGCTCCGTTTTAGGTTCATTGCTAGCAAAGTGTTCGTATACAGTTTATCGCTCCGTGTGCCATCAGCGTTGAACGTCCAACGGAGTCATTAATAAGTCCGCTCCACTTGCGGTCGAAGGCGGATATTCGGATGCGTAGGCAAGGTTATTTAGAATAGAAAAGAATAGAATATAATTGTTTATTTGCTTGAACACGTAGTACAATGGTACAATAGATATTTTAATAGTTTATTTCGTAGCAAATGCTCGATGAGCTGGGCACGCTTGGCGAGCCCGACCACCACGAGTTGCGACCACGTTTGTGCGAGACGCTCACATGCCGCTTACCTCTAGCGTTTTTATTAGAGGACAGATATGACACTGTATGTGGATGTATATACTATACCCTGGTAGTTGTAGCAGTTGACCATGGCGTCCAGCAGGCGCTCTACGAGCTTGGCTCGCTTGGCGAGCCCGAACACCACGAGTTGCGACCACGTTTGTGCGAGACCTTACCTCTAGCGTTTTTATTAGGGGACAGATATGACACTGTATGTGGATGTATATACTATACCCTGGTAGTTGTAGCAGTTGACCATGGCATCCAGCAGGCGCTCTACGAGCTTGGCTCGCTTGGCGAGCCCGAACACCACGAGTTGCGACCACGTTTGTGCGAGACCTTACCTCTAGCGTTTTTATTAGGGGACAGATATGACACTGTATGTGGATGTATACACTATACCCTGGTAGTTGTAGCAGTTGACCATGGCGTCCAGCAGGCGCTCTACGAGCTTGGCTCGCTTGGCGAGTCCGAACACCACGAGTTGCGACCACGTTTGTGCGAGACGCGCGCCCGCGCCGCCTACTTCTAGTGTTTTTATTATCTGTTAACGTACAAATATAGAATGTGTAGAATGTTTTGTCAGTTTGTCAGCAATGTAATGCATATTCAAATACGGCGTCAAGTTTAACCTCTTAGCCGCCCAGAGGCCTATGAAAAAGTCTCCACAAACAAAATACATTCTATGCTATTTCCTACACTATTCATCATCATATCAGCCGAAAGACGTCCACTGCTGAACATAGGCCTCCCCCAAAGATTGCCACAATGACCGGTCCTGCGCCACCCGCATCCAGCGGACTCCTGCGACCTTCACCAGGTCATCGGTGAAGGTCGCAGGAGTCCGCCTACACTATTAATTCAACTCAAAATTCATTGGATTTTTTTTTGGCTGGGCGACAGGAGGTTAAGCTAATAAAAAAGAACAATGTAAATCGAAAAGTAACAAGTATTTTCCGCACTCTTTAGTTCATTGTTAAAAAAAATTGTTTGAACATAATTATATCATATGATTTAATGATATATTTCATCGTTTTGTTACGTATTTATGATTACGGCGTCAAGAAAGAGGAGTGTTCAACTCATCATCATCATCATCATCATCAGCCAATTGACGTCCACTGCTGGACATAGGCCTCCCCCAGAGAGTTCCACAAAGATCGGTCGTGAGCTGTCCGCATCCATTGGACACCCGCAACCTTTACCAGGTCGTCGCTCCATCTTGTGGGGGGCCTTCCCACGCTGCGCCGTCCAGTGCGTGGTCGCCACTCGAGAACACGCCGACCCCACCGGTCATCGGTCCTCCGGGCAATATGGCCAGCCCACTGCCACTTCAACCTGGCGATTCTTCGGGCTACGTCAGTCACTTTCGTTCTTCTGCGGATCTCGTCATTCCTGATGCGATCTCGCAGAGAAACCCCGAGCATTGCCCTCTCCATTGCTCGTTGAGTGACTCTGAGCCTCCTAATGAGTCCCATAGTGAACGACCACGTTTCAGATCCGTAAGTAATCACTGGCAACACACACTGGTCGAAGACTTTCGACTTGAGACACTGCGGTATATTGTGTTCAACTGATTCGACCAAATAAAAACTAAGCAATCCAGGATGTCCATTTTGATGTATGATGTAGATGAAGGTTGGTATGACAGGCCCGCACACACAATAATAGATGTTATTCATTTTCTTAATTTTATTCGTGTGAGCTGTTGTGATTCGATTTGGAACCTCCGACGGCCAGTAGTGTCCGTTCTCACAATCGTGCTTAGTCACGTATATTATCCACATGTATTGATTGTATTGTTTTACTTTAATCTACACAAATGATTCGTTGATTGATTCGTTGAATGGCGATGCAAAAAGTTTACAATCGATATGAGTATATAAATGGAGCATGATATTTTCTAAACATACCTCTTCCATAACGGACGGCTCTGGAACGTACACGTTAGGAACTAACGTATCTAATAGTGCCGTAGTTCTCTCGAAAGATGCGTGTCTGAGAAAAAGGAATATAGTTACTATTGTATTAGTCAGTTTAGTTAAGCCATTAATGGTGGTGAAATCTAAAAATTCGCGAACTGAGGTAATGTTATATTTAAACTATGTTGTCATTCAAAGCGCAACAAGGCAGTTTCAAAGATATTTACATGTGTACCTACATTTTTATGCGCACATACTAGTAAAGGAAGTAAAAGAAGGATATGTACTACGTATTTAGTACTTTGTCATAGTGACAACCATACGAGATTCCTAGTGACCTTCATATGGATTGTCACTAAGTTTTGTATTCAAAAGTTATTGTTAGGGTTGTCACATTGAATGTGTAAATGAACCTACGAACAAATAAAACATGGAAGCCGCACGCCATAGTAAATTGCCTTTCAAAAACAGTCCTGAATTTTAGTTGACAAATGTCACCCCTTCTATACTGCATCACGGCAATGAATTTCAATGTCAACCTATAAAAACTTAAACCGCCATTTAAAAATAGTTGTGATTGGTCCATCAAACTTATTATTAGCTATATTCTATAAACATTTGTCAAAGGTGTTGCGCAGAAATATGCGCGGTGTTAAGAAAAGCGCTATGTCCTGCCCATCTTGGCACAATTGAACAATTGATTTTGGGGGCATTTTCGAGCTGTCGTTAGACGTCCATGTTATATATGGTCGCAGAAATGAACTGAATTAAAACTATTTCAAGATATTTCTATAATAGAATAAAATATTGGTAGTTTAATGATATAACTCATGTCGCCATCAATAGAAGTTACGAACTATGTAAACAACCCGTTCAAAAGAAATATCCATAACCTAGCACTATTTTATTGTTTTAATGGTTCACGAGAATGTAAGTAGGTATTCAATGATGTAGATTGGAAACTAAGCACATTTTGAACATAAGGTTTATTTACATGTCTCAAACAACAAACGCCTTATAGTGCTGTGTGCAGTGACTTAAATAGATTTGGTAGCTGTGGGTCCAAAACGCGATTCGTCCAAACGGATTAGAGCACGCGTTTCGTCCAACACGACTTAAGTCCAATAAGCTTTAAGTCTAATACGCATTTTGTCCAACACGCTTTTCGTCCAGAACGCTTTTCGTCAGAGTCGCTTTTCACCAACACGATTTTTGTCCAAAACGTTTTTCGTCCAATTCGCTTTTCGTCCAACACGCTTTTCGTCCAACATGCTTTTAGTCCAGAACGCTTCATGTCCAAAACACTTTTCGCCCAAAACACACACACACACATACACATACACACACACACACACACACGTTGCTAACCTGCCTTACCACCTTTCGATTCTGGATTCTGGAACCCAGGTACTACTGTGTTTTCGTACTTTGCTAATCTGTGTGCCGGCGGCTGTCTAAGACAGACACATGCATATGTGTGTAAACCCCGCCTGATCACCTTTCGTTTTTGGAACCCTGGTACTAGAGTGCTTTCATATTTCGCGTATTTATAGTTATGCGTTTAACGCAATTTCGTTTGTAAGCCGCTTTAAGAAGTTTACCCTTAAAAAAGTATTTTTCCCCACACTAGCTCGGAAACACCTACTTCCCTCACTAATTTCAGTGAGGGAAGTCGCACTTTAATCACTTGTGAGGGAAGTAAATTGACAGATGAACCGTGAAGCGTTCAAAACCATGGAACGTCAAACGCTACCAGCGTTGATTCACTGATTATTTTTTGAGGGACACCATGAAAATTTTATCATACACCAGATTATTTCATTTATTCAAGATAATAAATTAGATTTTTATTATTTCATAAAAACCTATCGCAAAATCTTATTATATTGGACAAAAACCTGATAGTATACTTTTACATTCAGAACGCAACCAGTTAACATTGACGTCTTGTACGTCAATGTTGCCAACTTATAAAAAAATACTCGAATGTAGTTTTATAAGGAAAGTTTCCTATGTAATATCTTACCAAAAAGTAGGCAATTTAAGTTTACCTCAGACATTTTTTAAAAATGATTTATGTTTTTGCTGCCGGATACAGATTTTAATTATGTCAAAATGTAACTGCTATAGATAAGTTATACAGGGTGTAAGTCTAATACGGGCGAAGCTCTTAACGGGTGTTAGTTTACGACATAATAAGTACATTCAAATAACTTTTACTTAAAATTAGAGCAACAAAATTTTCCATACAAAATAATTCGGCGCGCAATGTAGAGCAACATACGCGAGTTAAGCACTCGTTGACAGCTTATTTCAAAAGCAGATGACATAACTGCCATATCAACAATAACAAATGTTCGTACCTACATTGCTGCTCCGATAATCTTAAAAAAATACTGTGGGGTCTAAATTAAGAGTAATTTTAAAAAAACCTTGTAATCCATGATTACGCTAATGAATCCCTCGCCTGGTTTAATTTATCGCCCGTATTAGATTTACACACTGTATAATATGAACCAGTAAACTCGAAAACCACTAAAAGATCGAAAAAAGCGGGCATAGTTGTAACGTTCTACGGCAGTCTCCCTGTACATTGATAATAATAATAATAATTCTGGAATATTTAAATAAAGGAAATAATAATAATGATGTAGACGGCGGTCAGATGTCAGATGCAGAAGGCGGTAATCCTGGACACGGCGCGGATAGTCCGTCGGTTCCTCTCTCTGCGACCTT
Organism: Thaumatotibia leucotreta; assembly: GCA_025490895.1. Taxonomy (NCBI): domain Eukaryota; kingdom Metazoa; phylum Arthropoda; class Insecta; order Lepidoptera; family Tortricidae; genus Thaumatotibia; species Thaumatotibia leucotreta. The sequence goes on from JALPQI010021641.1 coordinate 25,688, forward strand.
AACCACCGGCAGCTTGGGCCCGCCCCGTTGCCGGCGGCACTCTAGGTTAGGTTTTTTATACCTAAAGTGTTTATATTTTGTATTGTTTTTGTATGTTGTATTGTATTTTTACTTTTATAGACATTTTTATAAAAATCCTAACTTAAGAAAAGGAATAAATGAAGAGTATATTAATAATATTTTAGCCTATATAATGTCCCACTGCTGGGCACAGGCCTCCTCTCATATATGAGAGGGATTGGGCTATAGTCCCCACACGCTATAAGTGGGTTGGGAACTTCACATACACCTATGAATTTCTTCGCGGATGTATACAGGTTTCCTCACGATGTTTTCCTTCACCGAAAGCTAATGGTAAATATCATCTGATATTCCGTACATAAGTTTCGGAAAAACTCATTGGTACGAGCCAGGATTTGAACCTACAAC
>JALPQI010021642.1:0-16032 GCA_025490895.1 Thaumatotibia leucotreta
CATTCAAAACATAAGCAGTTACACACAAATATAAGCTCACTTGTTTTTATGCCTACTATGAATGACGGATGTCGATCCTAAGATAAAATTATCATAGCTAAGCTCCAATGCATGTGTTATAAGTAAGTAAATTGCATTCTTAATACTCCACATCGCCCGTCACATCTATTAAGCGCTAAATTTGAGTCAGTATAATAAAGTACACAAAGTTTTCCCAAAAGCACTTTCTATCTGCTTTTTATCCAACCACGTTGAATATGTATGAGACAGCGCAAACTTCTAAATGTATTGTTTTTGCCTTAAGATTTGATCGTAAGGAAAACATTTGTGAGTTGCGGCCTGATATTCGTAACTCTAATCGCATTATATATTGGTCCAAGAAACATTGATCCTTCGTAGATATTTATTTACTTATTAATAAATATTCAGCAGAAAATCCTTAAAGAATATGAGTATACCATAATATATTTATTAAAATATGTGTTTATCACTAAGACAGCTCAATACTCAATGCATGTAAACACTAAATTATTTATTTCTGAATGGACTTCTACTGTGTGATGTACATTGTTAAGGTTATACATATAGGACAATTATTATTAAGTATTTGTATGTCGCGATTATAAAATAATCAACTATTAATTGTAGGTACATAACGCACCGAATTTTGCTAGCAAATCAGGATGATTAGCCAAGTTGCCAATCGCTAACGCTTCGTAACGTATCGTAGTTTTCCCTCTCTGTCACTCTTTCATATTAGTGCGACAAAGACAGTTAGCTGCTTTCCGTTTACGATTGTCGATTAAGCGTTAGCGATTGGCAACTTGTCTAAGCACCCAGAGAGGTAACGCCGCGCCGCTAGCGTTATGGGCTCCATACCTCAGGCGGGTCTCCTTGAGGCGGTATTCTTTTTGTAATTTTGGTTAGTTTTATTTTTATTAAACTTATGATATCATAGTTTAGTTTTAATTAAACTTAGCTTTATTTTAATTATTAAATATAATACATACGTTCATCCTCTGTACATAATAGCCACGGACCTATATTCCTTTATTATGTAACTATAGGTCATAAACTTTGTATGATTATTTCGACGGCCCCTACGTAAGTTGTCGTAACTTGAAATTTGGGATTTTGTTTTTATTTCATAAAACATCATATCTTTTAGCAATGTTTCCGTTCCACGAAGAAAAAATTAAAAAAACCTATTATAAATAGGTTTTTGACACCCGAAAACTATCGTATCTTAAAAAAGCACCGTCGTATACTGTAGTAAGTGTACTTACGACAGTTAATACGGGGCGGCCACCCGCGCTCGCGCAGCGTAAGTGCCAGTTACGATAATATACGCGGTGGAGCAGAGGTTTTTCGTGAGTGATCATTTTTTACCATAAAGTAACAACTAGATGAGACAAAAATGGATAAACGATACATTTTATTCGATAAAAGTAAGACACTGCATCGGGAACAAACTCAAATTACCTGCAAGACCAAAATTAATTTTTGAAACGGCCGTTGGAGTTAATAGAAAAAGTGATCCGAGATGAAATAAAAGACGCTTTAGTAATAAAAATGATTTAAAACCAATAAGCAAAGTTGGCAATCTGTTGGATTTCACACAGAAATCAGGTGCGAATTAATTAGTATAGATTTAGAATTTTTTTAATGATACCGGTGAATACTGTAGTATGTTATCACTTACCACAACTTACTTCGGAGTTTAAGATCGATGTTTTGTCTTAAGTTTAACATACTACTATTTACGTTGGATTTTATTTATTTTTTTGTGTTGTATGTGTACTTAGGACATTTTTCGTCGGAAATTGTTTTTAAATTTCTATTGTAAGTGATATTTAAGACAGTATGCGCCGGATCAAATACAGAGTTACTACACTTTACAATTATAATGTTGGCGTATTTCAATAATTTCTGCTCATTATATAGGTTCGCCGCTTCCTTTTGAACCAAACGATAAATAAATGCAGAATTCACTGTTTTAAAACGGCATTCTTTGTGATAGTGTCAAAGACAAAACAATCATATCACTTCAATCATGAAAGCCTGATATGACTGTTCTTTATGATTATAATTACGTTGAAAAACACTTAATATTGATCTCATGTAGTTGAACCTGAAGGCATTTTTGTTAACTGATTTTTTTTTGTCTTTGCACTGTGAGAGAAGTCATTAATCTGCCATGTCTATGATTATAATTTCAAAATTACGTTTCTAATGCTGAATGACAGACTGTTTTTATGTACTAAGTGTACAAAATTATAATTAAACGGTTAAACTCGGTAAATGGTGGTCTTGCGCCGGCACTGATGTCATGTCCGACTGCAGGTTTGTGTCACCAAACACTACGTAACTAATCATTATTAGCTAGGAGATTACCGGCTTCCATGCCGTTGGCTCTGTCCAGCCCCCATACCGATTGAAATTAATCTGTATATCTTCCGTGGCAGGTAGCATCTTTACCGTACCAGCATCCTCGCTTTATCAAAGCGTTTAAGAAATGTAACGCCTGTATCGTATGCGTCCACCACAGCCGAGTTGTCTATCTCCCTGTCCTTGACACTCCATATTTGCTCCGAGTCAAGACTCATTATGTCGTTCCTTACCGAAGTCGTACGGTATTTCATAAACACCGGAGCTGCCAGTGAATTCCCGTCTTTTGGAGAGCATAAGAAATACTCATATTGGTATGATGACGCAAAATGGTACTAATGCCAAAACTCCGGCGTAATAGGCGTTCAATTTTGTTTGTCACTCCTTTAATATCAGGCAAGTATACTGGTGCCCTGTCTACTATGTGGTGATTTCGAAACGTCCCTAAGCTCCTTGTACGCTGTTTTTGTCACCAACCATATCTATTATCTATTACTCTCCAAGCTCTCCAACGTCTCGTCTCATCTGACATGTTGCAACATTTGTAATAATTTAGATAACAGGAGGTAATAGGAGATACCTAAGCTGTGTCCAGCAGTGAACTGAAATAGGCGAATGATGTGATGTGAATAAACGATATAAACTCATTTCGCATGTATTGTGACCGTTTACGTTGACGCGTATTATAGGACCGCGAGAAAAGGTTAGGTTTTCTATAGACTTTTTGTGACATACGATCATTCTGACCTAGCATTACTAACCCATCAAGAAAACGAAATGTGCCATCCACCTCTCTCTTAAATGTGGAATTCATTCTGGGATGCATCTCATTAAGATCGATAAGTAACACATCAACAACCCTATCAGGAATTGTAGCAAAAACGTCATCCACATTTCGTAACCAGCATCTCGGTCTATTCGGACAACTCTCGAATGCCCTGTGCTCAAATTCATCCATGAAAATGTTGACCAGTAGCAGAACTACAACATTATAAGAGAACTCTTTGGTTCAATCTACGAATAATACTCCCCTCGCCAATCGAAATAGCAACTATTCAGGAAATGTTCGATGAATTTCATGTACACAGTAGATAAGTCGTTACGAGCTACAATATTTTTAGTTAGTTTTATGGGTGAATCAACTTTTTCTGTCTGGTATTGCCATGGTTACGGTCGCTTGAGTCACGCTGGTTTTATGCAAAATTATGACACTTAAATTATGCAAACATGCATGTAGTACATGTTTGTAGGTGGTTCATTAAGGAACGGACTTATCAACATCAGAAATCAGGAATTACAGCAAAACGTCATCCACATTTCGTAATCAGCATCTCGTCCTATTCGGACAACTCTTGAATGCCCTCTGCTCAAATTTTTCCATGAAAATGTTGACCAGTACCAGGACTACAATATTATAAGAGAATTCTTTGCTTCAATCTGCGAATAATACTCCCCTCACCAAACTAAATAGCAACTATTCAGGAAATTCAAATTCAAATCCAAAAATATTTTATTTCGACATTTTCGACCAACAAGGATCATATTAAAGAAATGTTCGATGAATTTCATGTACACAGTAGGTAGGTCGTTACGAGCTACAATATCTTTAGTTAGTTTTATGGGTGAATCACTTTTTTTTTGTCTGTTATTGCCATGGTTGCGGTTGCCTGAGTCACGTTGGTTTTATACAAAATAACGACACTTAAATTATGCAAACATGCATGTAGTACATGTTTGAAGGTGGCCCGTTAAGGAATGGACTTACTAACACCAGAAAAATGCATGTTTCCATAGTTCAAATAGCATAATCTTGCATAAAACCAGTGTGACTCTGGCGACCGTAACCATGGCAATAACATACAGAAAAAGTTTGATACAGCCTTATAGTTTCCAGTACTTGCAAACAGTGAAGCTACATCAAACTCAACTACATAATCTCGTCTTCATTCAACACGACATTTTCCAGAAAATGTACACTAAAATACTGTATCTGATCTATTTTTCAAAATAAAACACACAAAAAACTATTCACCTGCTTAAATTTCTCAAAACATTCCATCAGGGTTCCATAAAATTCCTATTAAATTGTTTGTTAAGTGGCATAATATAGTAACTAACAAAAAGTTTTATAACGTTTCCGCAAAATAATGTAGTAAATAACAGATACGACAAAACTTACACGCATAATTCCGACGTATCTCGTAGTATGTATAACATACGATAAAATACCATTTATGACCACCAGCGTAAAGTGAAGTTAGTTATACATACCATAATTTTTAGATTCTTTTCTCCGACATATACTGTGGTAAGTGCAATTTCAGCAAAAATATGACATATATCAAAAAAGTAATTATATCATTATAAAGACAGTATCTTTATTAATGTTTATGCCGATTTTCAAAGCAATCCGTTGAACTATGTGACCACCATACACATTTAAAACTTTAAAGTGCTCTCCTGTAAACTTGGCATTTTCGACTTACGACAACTTACGTAGGGGCCGTCGATTTGTTTCTGAATAAATATAACAAAGTACCCTGACCGTCCCTAGTACCCTGTTCACTCTGGGACCATGAGCAGGACTCCTGCTCATGATCCCAGAATCACCCTGTATTTACGAGTAAAATGTAGATAATAATGTATATGCTTGATGAGGATACCTATTAATCAATATTACGATAAAATAAATTAAAGATCCAATTTTATGAATTTCATGAAATAAATTATGATTTTGTATTAGGACATTTTGCCCGATTTCCCAGCAACTATACTAGAAGTTCTGGCTAGTAAGTAGTTACCTACAATTTTTTTTATAAAATACATTCTGCTAGAACGATACCTAACACAACCGAATTGAATTGAATATGCGGTTGGATTTATCTGACACAGAGATTCCATGGAATAAGATTCTCATCCCAAAAAAAGTATATGTGTACCTACATATTGCAAATGGATCACTATGACAAAGGGGAAGTTGACGGGAAGTTTGATCTTTTGATTAAACTTGACATGCCAGCGAGCCTGCGCCGGATATTACGATTGCTTTTACACGAAATTTTGTTACTACTTGTTTGTTTGTATTTGGGATAAGTAGGTTCTAATGTATATTGTGAAAGCGAATCCAAGAGTCAATGTTGTAAACAATAGAGGTATTTACACAAAAATACATATCCTCAGCATTTAACCACACCATTCTACGAGAACTTCTAAATTCTTCCTACCGCAAACTTCGAAAATCGTAAATTTTCGTAAGTCTCCGTCACTCCAACTAAGCAGTCTTTGGAGTGAAAGATACAGGTGCTCCAAATTCACTTATTACGATGTTCGCGGTAGACACTCTGAACTACGTAGATGTTCCCGTGACTACACCACATCCTTTATGTTCAAGAAAAAGACAGAAATGTTGAATATTTTCACTTTTAACTTTTTTCAATCATATTTATTAACCGACTTCAAAAAGGAGGAGGTTAACAATTCGTCGAAATCTTTTTTTTTTTTTTATGTATGTTCCCCGATTACTCGAAGACGCGTGGACCGATTTCAAATATTATTTTTTTGTTTGAAAGGGTATACCTTCTAGTTGGTCCCATTGTCACCGAATCCAGATCTGATGATGGGATCCTGGAGAAATCGAGGGAACTCTTCAAATGTTGTAGGCACACATGACATTTTTCATTTATTTTCGAAGACTAATCAAGTATTTGCATCTAGTCATGAACATCTTAAGTTGGTGATCTGATGATGGAAGGTACAACTCCTTAGCAATTAGGAGTTGGGGGATAATTCTTTAAGTATAACATATTTCGTGTATTTTGGAAGCTATTTGAGTATTTGCCTTTAGGTGGTCATCCTTTCATGTTGGTGAGCTGATGATGTAAGGTACAACTCCTTGGAGATTAGGAGTTGGGGGATAATTCTTTAAATATAACATATTTCATATATTTTGGAGGCTATTCGAGTATTTGCCTTTAGGTGGCCATAGTCTCATGTTGGTTAGCTGATGAGGAAAGGAATAACTCCTTAACGATTAGGGGTTGGAGGATCATTCTTTGTATATATAACAAATGTCATACATTTTCGAGATCTATTCAAGTGTTTGCTTAGTAGTTATGACATGTCGGTTAGCGGTTAGTGATTCTTTAAATAATATTGGCATGCTAAGTCTGTTACCTTTGAAATTGTTTTTGTATTCATATAAGTTCGCCAGTTCAGGTTTTATGGCCTACTACAGTGCAGTACATTCTAATTATAAGTATTTAGAGCATACTGAATAACGATTTTATATTTACACTACTAAAAAGCAAAAAATAAAATATTTTAAAAATAAAAATAAAACCGCCTTCAAAAATTCGCCCGAACTAAAAAGTTAAAAATAATTTTGGTTCCTACTTCTTAGGATTTCCTACCCAAACCTTTAAACCTTTTACCCTATTCATTGAAATAAAACATTATGGCTAGGTACCCTACAGATTTCTTAGAAGTCGGTGCCAAGCCAAATATGTTCACTTTGCGAGTACTTATATGTATTTGATAGAGCTTTGTAATATACTGTCACTCCGGTTATGCTTTCATGAAAATGACTGAGGCAGACCATTCTGTTGATAAAAGCGTAATCGGAGTGACAGTAAGTTACAAAGCTCTATCTAATATATACCTATGAACGTATTCGGCTTGGCACCGACTTCTAAGAAATCTGTAGGGTACCTAGCCATAATGTTTTATTTCAATGAATAGGGTAAAAGGTTTAAAGGTTTGGGTAGGAAATCCTAAGAAGTAGGAACCAAAATTATTTTTAACTTTTTAGTTCGGGCGAATTTTTGAAGGCGGTTTTATTTTTATTTTTAAAATATTTTATTTTTAAAACTACAATTTATATACATAGATATCTACGTACATACCTACAATGCCACAAGGGCCAGTCTTAGATTATCTTTATATAGACAGATTTTCTTTATATGCTCACATGGTACCTATAATTATTCAAATCACAAAACGAAGGCGGCCAGGATGTTTAAATTTAAATATCTGAACACGCATTTCGAGCTTTAGCTAAAGCAGCGGTAAGTATAAAAATTATACCATAGTAATCTCTAATAAAGACGAAAAAATGTACTCCATGTGCTCTGCCTCAGGCGGTTTACGAGAAAAATTCATATAATCTGAAATAATTAACGAGAATTAACCATGCCACCTGCGCCCGAGGACTGCAGCATTCCGCTGGCCCGAGATAAACCCGCGTTCACTTAAAACATATTGGTACCTATAGGTATTTCGAACCCTCCCGTTTCGGATGTATAAGTTTTATTGTCATGTTTAATACATACATTAGGTATGCGTTGTTATATGAGAATACACATTTTTATTATATTCTATTTCACATGAAACTGAGAATATCCTAACGGCAGTAACTGACGTTAATTAAAAGGCATTGTTGATTTTTTTCCAAATAAAATACCTAGTTTAAATTTAATATACAATATTTTATGCTTTTAACAAAACATAAATTGTAGTTTTACAAAAAGTTGTATTTTATGTATTCGTAAAGAGGAATTTTCATGAATCCGGAGCAGAGTAAAACAGTAAACTTAATTCCCACTAATCCACAGTAGAAAAAGTCGTGATGCGCGCTGGCCTGAGCCGGCAATATCTCAGGCGCAGGTGCGATTTAGCATAATTTGCACTAATTATTGTAGATTACTTGATTTTTTCTAATTAGTTATTGTTCTGAGAATAGACTCATGATTATGTAGGTAGATAAATGTCTGGACGTTATAGTACCTGCCCTTCAAATAAAAAATGGGTAGGTAAACAGAAGTACGTACATTTAGCAAATGTTTCTACGATATTTAAATGTCATGTTAAGAATAGTGGGACTAGGTAGGTGTAAAAAGGGTAAACTTAATTTTCTATAAGTATTTTTATGGAATGGCAGAAAGGGTCGCTTGGGTAAATCCACAAGACTGTAACGAGTTACCAATTCTTTCGTATGTTTTAAAAAAATTGATTAATCAAAGTTGAGTTTCCGTACGTCTAGCCTAGCCCTGTAGGTAGATATGTAGACCCTTAAATGTACTTAATTAATATGAGAACATACAAAAGAATTGGTAACTCTCGTTACAGTCTTGTGGATTTACCCAAGCGACCCTTTCTGCCATTGGCCCTGTAGGTAAATATGTAGACCCTTAAATATACTTAATTAATATGAGAACATACAAAAGAATTGGTAACTCTCGTTACAGTCTTGTGGATTTACCCACTTCACAAATCAAAATATTCGATTTCCTGAAAACTCTAAACGATTGATACATTAGTAAAAAATACAGATATGGCAAAACATCTACTCAAGAAAGCACTGATTAATCTTAACTAATATGATAATGTAACTAAGTTATTATTACAAATACAACCACTAACTATCAAGATAGAATATTTACCTAAGGCTTAGCTAAGTTAGGATGATCTCAGAAAATTGAGATTGGAGCTCACCGTCAGTAGTACGATAACTATATGTGAATTGGAAATATTTAGTAGTAGTAACAGTTATTAGTTAAAATCAGTTATAATTACCTACCGTAGGTGAGATGCCTACAGCTTGGTATAATCACTCGATCCCTGTTTATTTGTTGAGTAAAGAACTAAAGGATAATATCCCTTTCAATTACTATTCAGCAAAAAATCACTCAACCGATTTTTCCAAGATCCCGTAATCAAATCCAGGTTTGGTGCCACGGGGACCTAACGGGCCGTTCGATTAAAAAAAAATTAAAATCAGTTCATAGTTTTCGGAGAAATTGTGTTGGTAGGTACAAAAAAACAGTCGAATTGAGAACCACCACGGTTTTTGAAGTCGGTTAAAACAATATTCTGGGTTAGACTGGCTCAGGACCGAGATAAGTGGCGTACTAGAGGAGAGGCCTATGCTCAGCAGTGGGCGATAAATGGCTGAAATGATGATGATGATGATGAAAACAATATTTGGTTTGCATGGGACCGGTCGTTCAGATGGGTCAACTCACGTTACAAAAACGAAATCTACTTTGGAAAATAATATAAATTTTCGGCCTTGAGAAGTGCGACACTGAGTATATCCTTGAAAGGATCATCCATCACTTTACTCGTATTTCGTACTCATCACACGTTATTTTTGTATACAAATTATATATAATTACAAAACAATTATCGATATTTAGATACATAGCAATAATTGTCTATAAACTTTGTCTTCTTACAAATAAGTTGTTGATATCTATTATAATCCTGTAATATTATTTGTCTCTTAATGTTTACCTAGATACCTGTATCACCATAACTAAGTACCTATGTTGTAGCTTTTTCTCTGCTCTCGTTAGTTTAACATTAAAAATACTGAAGACGATTCAACTCGCTGAAAAAGAAGGTAGTTAAATAAATGGAACAATAAAGAACTGGCTCGACGAAAACAAATTTAATTAGCAGCTGACGTACGGAGCGTCTGAGAAAATTGCAATTATGCAGGTTGTAATTACGGCAAAAATGTTGCGGTGCACAAGGAAACTTTTAACAGAGCTCGTCAATTCCCAGGGTTCCTTGATAAACATTATTTGGGTTTTTCTCAAATAGTTTTACGTGAGTTACGTGACAACCATGTACAGAAAGTTATTGATACCTAAACTTAAATGTATGGACATTGTGTTTTTGCAATCAAGGGACGATATATGGATACAAATATGGATTTGTATCCATATAATATGAACTGAAAGCTCAACGCAGAAGCTACTTCACAAATAAGTAGTAGTAGTAGTACAACACTTTATTGCACAAAAACACAGAAAACAAAATAAACAGTATGAATATTTCACAGATTTGTACAAAGGCGAACTTATCTCATTAAGGGATCTCTTCCAGTTAACCTTTGAGCAATTGAAGGAGAACTGGAGATGGTATAAGTATCAAAATGATGGACTTCCTGGAAACCCTTGACTTTCGATCATGGTCGTGACATACATGTCAAACCATATGTATGAGAAATACACATCGAATCGAAATTCGAGATTGACCGGTTCGGTTTAGCACATTGTGGCGCGATAGACATGGTTAGGTATCCGTTCTTCTTAGATTACCTAATATAGTTAGTTAAAGATGGGAAATATTGACGCAGCAATCATGTGCTAAGCCTAGGTACTGGTGGTTAACTAAGTGATTAGTGACTGGTTTATAAATAACAATACATTTTGTTACAATAAGTGAAGCGCTTAGCACGTACCGTATGGTATTTTTTAAAATATTGTACCAACTAGTCGTTTTAGAGTTGTTCTAATAACATTTCAATAGACATTTTTTTACCAATTTTGGAATGGAACTTTTAGTCCCATATAATGAGAATGAAAAGTTTGTTCTAATGTACTTAGACTACTAAGGCATATTAAGGATAATTTAAAATTATCATAATTCAATTTCTAAAACAATGATTGAACAAATAACTACCTCTACCGTGTGTAGACAGACGATAAAAAGCCATAGGATTCATTAGTGCAATCATTCATTAAGGTAATCATTTTTGGTTACAAATTATTACTTTACTTTTATTGGATTTTTGAAGCAGCTCTTTAACCATAGACATTTACACTGTTAAAAATTAGGGAATTTTACAGACGAAAAAATGTAAAATTACATCATTTTCACAGAAAAATTTGTAATTTCACATATTTTTCATCAATTTTAAATTTATTTTTGTAAAATTGATGAAAAATATGTGAAATTACAAATTTTTCTGTGAAAATGATGTAATTTTACAGAATTCTGTAATTTTTTCGTCTGTAAAATTCCCTAATTTTTAACAGTGTATGGCAGATAGATCTGTCGCATTACAATACGGGGGAATTATTGTGTATATACATTTTTTACTGTAATTCTAAGTAAAAATTATCTAAATTACTTATTACCTAACTAACTTCTGTTAAGAGATTCGCCCTTATTAGATATACATCCTATAGAAACAAGGGACAACAATAGAAGATGAACTATAAAAGGATAAGGCTTGTTCGCGCTTGCCCGGTGTGAAGTATGAACATTGTTGAAACAAACCAACGGGGAGTAAATCTCGTTAACGGCACACCGCAATGATATTTGCATTAAAAATTAACACTCTTGGTTGTTTTAATACGAAGCTAAAATATTTTGCTAGAACAATAGTTGCATTATTGCAATTAATCATAAGTATTTACATAGCTATGTACTAAATACTAACGAATTGAGTTACTTTTGGTAGAAGTGGCAAGTACTTTTATCACATGAAAATGCCATCAAAATCTACAAGATATTTGTAAAAAATAACGTTATGCTCACGAAAGAGCCGTTACACCTTTCAAATTTCCGAACTTGCAAAGCCAATTGCGTGTAATGTGATCTTTGACAGTGTTTATCTAATTGATAAATTAAAGGAATATTCTACTTGTGTAGGTACCTGCAAAGAATGAAAGTAATCCACTTCATGGTACGGCTATACTGCCCTGACCCTCGTTTTCGCCGTAGGCATATCACACATCAATTGGAGGTGTGGAGTTTTCTTTATTTAAAGAAGTCACTTTGCATATTATGATTGAAGAATTAACGTAGGTAGTCCAGCTCTAGTAAAAAAGTTTGCGAACTCCTGTATTATAACATCAATTACGGGAATAAATTATGCAGCGACATTTATACTTCCGATCCTACCTCATTATTGAAATAATTTGTGTAATTTGGTGTACAAATAACTGATTGATTGGAATAAGTGGCTTATCAACTGAATGTTTCGAGTTTTATATTTAATCGACTATATAATAATTGTGCCACATAACATTTAACTAATCAATTATGAAAGAGAGAAGGAAAACCAACCGTCATTAGATTTGTTCAGAATAAAATAGATAAAAACTACAAATTACAAATCGTGTCATATAAATTACATCATTGATACAGGTGGAGTGTGTTTGATAAATGTCAAAACATGTTTATACGATGAAAAAGATTATTTATCCAGCTTTTGAATTGAGTTCTATTACAAATAGAAACAAAACAAATGAATATAATTTATATTTGCCAATAACACTTCGGTAAAATAAGATATCAACGTAATTACTAAATACATACCTACAATAAAAAATACTTATCACTTCTAATCTGTGGCAGTGTGCTTAAATAAAATCGTCTGAATTCTCCCCCAGATTTGACCTCTCCGCTTAAAAATTGACACTTTCTCACTTTCTACTGAATCTTGGAGACCCGAATGAATAATAAAAAAATATTTTGCCTGCCTTGGTTCGGGACTCTGGAACTGTAATCATGTTTTAATTATATTTGTGGACGAAACTTGGAGTTTGGGTCGTCGCGGGCAGAGAATTAGCGTACTTTCGTTTTAGTAGCCGTGTTTAGGGGAATATTTTTAAACGCTAATGCCGTACCGTAGCCGAGTGTTTATAAACGTTGCTGTAAAACCGCATTTTCCTCAGTTACTAACTAGTACTACTATACTATTAAGTCTTGATGAAAACGAGTATTGCTAGTTTTGTCTTGTTCTAGGGAAATGGCAAGCTAAAAGTCAAAATAAATTACTTTCCGCAAAATTCTTTAATGAAAACTACTTCTCTATGACGTTTCGGAAAAAACTGTTTTACCTAGGTAAGTACAGTCAAAGGAAAAATAAGGTCTATATAAAAATGCTCATAAATTTGTCCCAGTGCACTTTAATTCTGTTTAATAAAAATGTCGTAACATATTTATAAGAGGATTCTTTCGATATACATATAATTTCTGCACTGCGCATACTCGTACAACTTACATTTTAATTAGTATGCTATAGTTTAAGTAGGATTTAATTTGTCACAATAAGCAGTCTTGGGTATCAACTTAAAATATTATTCACACATTGGATAAGCGCAACAACTAGATATCAAGTCCCACGGTAAGCTCAATTAAAGCTTGTGATGTGGGTACCAGGCGACGATATAATATAATAGATAGATACACACAGATTTACTGCCCGTTGGTTTGTTTCAACAATGTTCATACTTCACACCGGGCAAGCGCGAACAAGCCTTATCCTTACATACAGGGTGCTCGCGAGGAAACCACAAGATTTTAACTATGCATTCTAGACATCAAAATAAACAAAAAATATTATGTGACCTAATGTCAGTTTCCACAAAAAAAAATCTTTTTTTTTAGACTTTTTGAATACTTTTTAACATTTCCAATACTTTTTATCATAACAACAATTTGTTAAAATTATTTTTTTTTTTAGGGTAAGGTTTTTTCGTCAAGTTATTCTTATTTTTTGATTGTCAGGCAAAAGGTGTGGTAATATTAGAACACATTGTGGTAGCATTGTAATCAAAAAGAAGTTTTGACGAGTTACGTCGAAAAACTTTTTCCGAAAAAAGGTTAATTATCTCTGGAACCAAGCCGAATCCAGGAAATTTAATATTACATTAAATACTCTAAATATGCTCAGAAATTCAGCATTAAAATCTTGCGAGTTCCTCGCGACCACCCTGTATAGATTCTTAAATACATACACAGCCATGACTAGACCCCGGATTGTTGTGGCAGTGACGTCACAATAGGGTGATTTGGGGAGTAAATAGAATGGTAGAACAAAATTATACATAAATTATAAGATAAGATAAAATAAGAAATGACATATTGTGTAAATGAATACGAAACTGTAATTATTTATTACATCTAAGGTCAAACTTTATATAGGTTTGTATAGTTTGCATATATTGGTAAAGTTAATTGTAATATTTATGTGAGTATATTACATTTTCTGAATGGAACAGTGGAACGAAATGATTATTCGACTGGTCAGTTTTTTGTTGAAAACTGGTAAACCTTATATTAAAAAAGTAATATTAATTAAATCAATTGAATTTTTTTATTGTGAGTTTATTCAAATATATTCGGTTACTTATAGTAAATGAAATCATGTTTTTCTCTAGTGAAATTAATATATATTTTTATCTTATCTTATAATTTATGTATCATTTTGTTCTACCATTCCATTTACTCCCCAAATCACCCTATTGTGACGTCACTGCCACTACAATCCGGGGTCTAGCCATGACCAAGGAACACATTTTTGTGATAAATGAATACCTACACAAATAATGCCCTCATCGGGATTCGACCCCGGAACCTCTAGCTTCGTAGGCAGGGTCACTACCAACTAGGCTACGGAGGCTGACGTCATGATGTCGCAAATCTGGTGATCAGAACTTATTTAATATTGATTTTCGGAATCAGTGGCCAGTAAGTAAAAGTAGTAAGTACCTAAATCATGAGATTGTGATCCAGTCAACGTTTATTGCTTTTATCCGACAAGATTTGATGCCTACCTACTACCTAGTAGAAAAGGTGGCAAATTTGAATTTTCTATGGCAGCAAACTTGGTCATCTTTTATTATAATTTTGACATATTTTTCTTTTGACAAATGGTTAACCAGAGTTGAATATGTATGTAAGTTTTTTGTTGAAAATAAGTAATTACATATTTATGGCACTTGCTGTCGTCAGACAAAAAACAGCGTAAAAGAAATTTCAAATAACTGATTGGTGTGCGACCTGATACGAGCAGGATCGTAGTTTTATTTGCCCAGAGGCTTAGTTCAGCTATTCAAAGGAGCAATGCGGCGAGCGTTGTAGGAACCATGCCTCAGGCTATATTTAGTGTTTTTCGATGGGTAAATTATTTACATGTAGTATTATTATTTGTTACACAATACATGTTTTTGAATAAATTTTAGAATACTTAAAAAAACAGCTTTCAACCCAAAAAACATCGTTATACATACGTACGTACATATACCTATTAACACTTTCGCTGACAGTGAAAGAGTTAAGCTGCGTTAACCATACAAGCACCCCGCCTGTCGACGTAGTGTCACCGAAAGCGAAAACGTGTCGAATTTATTTTTTATTAGTAGTAAAATTAACGTACAAAATTCTCTCTGCATCCTGCAGATTTTCGCAGAATATGGGCTACCACTCCATGAATTTATCCATGATTATGTTACAGGGTATAGACTTTAAATTTATATATTATTTCTAAATACTCCGGTACAAAGCCACCCCTTGCTGCGAGCAAGTTAATTTAACATTCGCTTCAAAGCACCGAATTAAAAATCATACCGTTCTCAGTGAAAAGTAAACAACTTTTACTGGCCGGCTTAATGCAAATCCCGAACAAGGAATGAATTTTAAATTTTCTAATCTTTTAATTTTCTGGCTGTTCGCGCGGCTATTGTTTCTTTCCGTTTCGACTTTAATTGTGCCTACGACGCTGAACGGAGCGAATTATTGAAAAAGTTTCCGTTTACGGGAGGTTGTTTGGAATCACAGACGAGCAGCGAAAACGCTTCATGTGTTTTAATTCACTTGAAATAAGACGCCGTAAAGTTTAATGTTATATATACCTTTACAAGATTTTCTTCGTTCATTTATCTTTAGGTATTATACCTGTCAACTACGAATGCTGTAAAACGTCGGGATGTAATTAATATACTCTGTCTCCATTATTTTATTTCATTTATTTCTGTAATATGTGTAAGAGTTTTTTAAAGGTAATCAATCTCGCTTTTTTGAAATTTGACTCCATGACGAAAAGGCACTGCACTCGTATCCTTTTTT